>CAUYRH010039407.1:0-10402 GCA_963574655.1 Perodicticus potto
TCAAAAATGTTTGCAATATAAGTCAAATACGATTCTCTTTTAAATATTGTTAGGTTATTATCCCTAATGGCAAGTATAAGGTACGTGAAATGTATTTAACCTAAAGACAAGTTGAGAAATTCACAATTTCACTATTTTTTAAAAAATAACAAAAACAGAAGGCACATACACATAACATCTAAGGCATCATTTGAAAAAGAATGAAAAAAAATATTCTCTTTCCACATAGGAAGAATTAAGAGACTTTTTTGGGGGAGGATGGGTGGAGGGAGGGCAATTGGTGGGATCACACCTACGGTGCATCTTAGTAGGGTACTGGTGAAACTTATTAAATGTAGAGTATCAATGTCTTTATATAGTGATTAAGAAAAGGCCATGAAGGCTATCTCTCACAGTACGATCAAAATGTTTCTGATTGTATATGAAGCACATTCTGCCCTATGATTGCACCAATGTACACAATTACGATTTAATAAAATTATTTTAAAAAAAGAGAGACTTTTTTTTCAAGAACACTAGCATCTTAAACTTTCTTGATGGATCAGGTGTTTTTCATCACTGAAAGGCTTGTGACTCGTTCAGGGCTGCTAAACCTGTAGCCGTCCTTGTACACAGACTCAAAGTATCGTTCAGCTTTTACAGTTAATATGAACAGGGCAGAACACACAGAAAGAATCGTGTAAGAATGAGCCCACTTTCAAAGCCCTGATAAACTCTGTGAAGGGCACATCCCTCCCCTTTAAAATGCCCAGCTTCTTCTATCTGTACTGATCCTCCTGGAAGGAACTTGACAATATTGGTTACAGTAACCACAACACCCTGTTTAGGTGCGTGAGCTAACCCGTCTGAGCAGGTTTTAGAGGTCTGTTTGATACCTTTGGATCTAACTGTAACTATGTACAGTGGTCCACGCCCTTCTCCAAAATGATGTTGGTGGTGGTTTCAGTGACCCACGGCCAACTGTGCTCCAAAAATATTAGACAAGAAATATCGGAAATACATAATTCGTAAGTTTTCAATCACAAGCTGTTCTGAGTACTGTGGTGAAATCTTGCACTGTCCCACTGTCCTGTCTCCCACCAGGACATGAGTCACACCTGTCACCCCATCTTTGTGCTGTGCGCCTTCCCTGCTGGTAGCCACTTGGTTATCAGATGGCTTGTCGGGATACATAGGTGTTTGTGTTCAAATAACTCTTATCAGACTTAATAATGATTCCAAAGCACAAGAGTAATGATGCTGGCATATTGTTATATTTGTTCTATTTTATTACTAGTTATTGCTGTTAATCACTTACTATGCTTAATTTATCAATTAAACTTTATCATAGGTACGTATATATATGAATAAAACAGTATAGACGGGGTTCAGTAGTGTCTGCAGTTTCAGGCATCCACTGAGGGTCTTGGAAAGTATCTCGCACAAAGAAAGGAGAATTACTGTAAATATAATTTAACAAAGAGATGGTCACATTCTCAGACATACAAGGGAAAGAAAGCTATTCAGAGGTTCTTAACGACTAATTCAGAAATTTGCTCGGAAGGTGCTAACGTAGATTGTGCAGAGTTTTAAACCATGGTATAAATTTTCCACTGTAACATTCTTATAGTGAAGAGGGGTAATGTGGCTTGTCTTCTAGGTCCTTGTATAAATGACTTGGATTAAACTATTGACTCCTGACTTTTCAGTTTCAATTACTCAACACCCCAAGTCATAGCACATTCAAATTAAACCCTGGCAGCTAAAACACATCCTAATTCATATTGCAGCAGTTTCAAATTAAGTTTTATTGATCTCCATCTCTTTACAAGTCATATGCAATTATAAAATAAATTTTAAAATTGTAAAATAATTAAGGGCACACATGACAGCTTATTGCCCCTCCCTTCCAAAATCTGTTCTTCCCTTTTGTTTCATGCTAATAACATTTCAACTAGGCAAACAGCCACCCAGATAAAAACTACATTCTCCAGCTCCCCTCAGAGGTAAGACCGGCGGTGTGTCCAAGTTCTTACCAATGAATTGGGTAAGGACAGAAATGTAATTTCTGCATCATTTGCCATGGAAGAAAGATTGTTTCTCCTTCCCTTCCCCTCTTTCCTTTTCTTTCCAACTGCAAATGGCCACAGTAACTTTGAGATCCTCATTTTTGAAATGAAAGAGCAGCCACGTCAGCCTGAAACCCTGGCTGACCTCAGGTGACGGAACCCAGCTGCCCACTCTGGCCGGCTAACCAAAAGGCAAATGATATGCTGTCTGGTTTGAGCCTCTTCCCCTAGGCCTTTTGTTATCACAGCTTATCCTCTACCCCAGCTCATCTATGCCATCCAGTTACAGCAATTGTTTTTTAAATTATGGTGAAAATATAACTTGTAAGTGTTAGAAAAATAAGTTGTTCTCTACTCTTTGTTGCAAATTCTTTTGTGAGACTAACACATTTATATTCCACTATTATTCACCATTATTGTACTGCTTTCTTAAGAATATTTCAGATTTCGAAATTATTAAACTTTCATTCCAAGGATCAAAATAAATTGATTATGTTTAAAAGCAGAAGATTATTCCTGAATCTCTAGCAGAAAGAGTTTTATTTTCTCATTTCTAATCTTCGGTTAGATCATAGAGTAGCACGATAAACAAATGAATAATCTTGCATGAATTATGCATAAGGAGAAGGAAAAGATAGAAAAGGCAAGAAACAATTGCCCTTTCTCCTTAAGAAGTGTTAGTAAGTGCTGCTGAGCTGATGAAGCACTTTGGTGTGAAGCCCTTGAGCCTTCCTTCATGCCCTGCCTACAATAACCACATCCTCTCGAGAGGAGTAAAAGGGGACAGCCCCTGTCAAAGGCAAAGAGCCTGTGGATCACCTCTGGGACCACTCTGCCCTGCGAGCGACAGCCCCATCTAATCTCCCCACCTCCGAGGCACCATTAGAAGACCTAAAATTAATGCTTAAAAGCTAACTTCTAATAAAAATTTCTATTTCTTTAAAGGGAAAAGGCACAAATGTATGTGCTTCTTTATTTTTTGACAGGAATCTGCCATAGACATGTAAGATATGGTAGGAAATGTCAAATAAATTCACTTTTATATGATATTCTCTGTGGTGATGATACTCATATTCTCTCTGCAGCTGCAATTTACTAAATTGCAGAGACATTCCTAAGCAGTTGCCCTCGACAAACTTCAAAATTACATACTGAGACTCGAATTCCATGTAATTACATAGCTTTGGCCATTGGCATGACTTTGGTGAAATTATAAATACCCCCTAAGCCTCAGTGTAGAAATTGATAAAGTAGTTAGTATAAATCTTGGCATGTAATAAGTGAATACATGGCATATCTAATTATTTTATTTACTCAAACTGTAGCATGATACATACATTTTTCTGAACTTGCTTTTTTTTCCCCCAACCACATAGCATTAAGATTTTTCCAAATCAGCATATATATATTGGCCTCATCCTTTAGTGTTGAATCCATGGCATTCTATATGCATAATCTATTCAAGTAACTATTCATGTAACAATATCCATGTAATTACTATTGACATTTAGGCAGTTTCCAATATTTTGGTATTGTATATGCTACAGAAATGTGTGTGTATTTTGAGTATGATTTCAAATATGTTAATCGAGGTAGATTCCTAACCATGAAGTTACAGGGTCAAAAATACTTTTCCTATTGCACAGATACTGCAAAATTGCCCTTCAAAAAGTTAGCAGAGGGCGGCACCTGTGGCTCAAAGGAGTGGGATGCCAATCCCATATGCCAGAGGTGGTGGGTTCAAACCCCAGCCCCGGCTGAAAACTGCAAAAAAAAAAAAATTAGCAGAAATACCCCTCCCCTACCTGACACTCTTGCCAAATTTGTGCATTATCAAAGTCATTTTTTTTTCAGAAAGGCATGACAAATGTATTAATGGATTTCAGTGCTTTAATTTGAAAAGATTTCATTACAAGTGAGCATTACTTATCATCTCTTTGTAGGTTTGTAAGACAGTAGTATTGTTTTTTGTGAAATAGCTATGCACATCTTCTGATTTTTTTTTTCATTGAAAGATAAGAGCTTCTTATATATTTAAAAGGGTATATATACTTTTGCCATTTGTAGACTTTGTTCTCATTTTTCTTTGTAGATTTTTCTTTGTAGATTTTTCTTTTGATTTTGTCATCTCTTCTTAATTATGTATAGGTTGTATATGTTTTTCCATTTCTGTTTTGTTCCATTAATTTTATAAAATTATTTATATTACTTTTCATTATATAGTTTTCATGTTTACTATTTTTAGAATATCCATTGATTATCTAGAAATTTGGGTTATACCCACATTATCTAGAAACTTCAGAAATATCATTCCCATATTACATAAATTATACACGTATTTAAATGAACAAGTAGATAAGAATAAATTCACATATCTAAGTGTGTTTCTCTGTTTTGACTGCTATAACAAAATGCCACAATCTGGTGCTTTAAATAACAAACATTTATTTCCAACAGTTCTAGAGTCTGGGAAACCCAGGATCAAGCCACCAGTAGGGTTGGTGTCTGCTGAGGACCCCCTTCCTGTCCATACGTGGTTCTCCTCTCCTTGTATCTTCACATGACAGAAAAGGGGAAAGAGCTCTTCGTGATCCTTTTTATAAGAGCACTGATCCCGTTCATGAGGGTCATGCCATCATGACCTGATCACTCTGCAAAGACCCTACCTCCTAAGCCATCATGTTTGGGGTTAGGACTTCAACACAAAAATTGTGGGAAGTGCAAATATTGAGTCCATAGCACTAAATATGCAATTATAAGAAAGCTATTAAAATTATCTTCTAGGTCTCATTTGGATATCTTAATAACTTTTTTTTTTTTTTTTTTTTTTTTTGCAGTTTTGGCCAGGACTGGGTTCGACCCCACCACCCCCAGTATATAGGACCAGCACCCTACTCCTTGAGCCACAGGGGCCACCCAATCTTAATAACTTTTAAAATTTTTAACTTGTAAAATTTGCTCCATGTAAATAATTTGAATGACAGATACTGTCAATCAAATGAAATTTCGATTTCTTACATTTTTCTTAAATAACTTCTGACCCCTGACTTTAATGATCTATACTATCCCACATGGAAGTTGCCTAAATCAAATAGGGTTTAGTGATGCTTAAACCTTCCTCCAGGCCTTTCTTCTTCTTTATCCCTAAGTATGCAAATAAATGATGATCAGTGCAAACACAGGCAATATAATTTAGTTCATGACAGGAGACAGATGCTTGAGCCACAGAAATTAAAATTGAATGCTTCAAACAACCAAAATTTTATGGCCAGGCTTGTTATTTATATTTTCTCAAAGTAACAATAAAACTGTGATGTTTCAGAAATCTTCCAAAAAATAAAGTGTATTTATATAAATTCCTATAATATGTATTACTGTCATGCCAATACAATATAAAATGCCAGTAATTCACAGAAAAGAAAAACATAGGCCAAGTTTTTACATCATTTCTATTATAGAGTACAAAAATGTTTTTAAAATTCATATATGCAGATTTAAACATGAAAGTGAATTTATATGGCCATAGTAACATGTCTGCTTTTTAACCAATGTGGGGGGTCTGCTATTCAGAGAGATCTTTCAGTAATATGAGCTTCTAACATTCCCTAAAATTAAATATAGTGCTGAACATGTTCTCTAGAGAATTTACCTGAGTTTGGAAATTCTTGAAACAACCATATTTGCGTCATACTCATGCTGTTTCAAAAAAGATTTTCTGTCCAGTAATGTAAAATGAACAGACTGCTAAACTCTCATTTATTTTCCATATTCTTTCCCTGCTTTCTCTCCTACTTTCCCTGGTGAACAGATATTCATTTTTCAGATGTATATAACAATCTGAACCCCAGCTACTGTGTAAGTTACAAAGACCCAGAGGCTTGAAGCTGTGGTTGTGAATTTCTCACTGTAGTTGTGTCTCAAACAGATGCTGGCCTAGCAGCGATCTATAGCCATTAAGAACATAAAGAAAAATATAGCAGCCAACAGCTAGGGGGTAAAAAAACCTCATGATCAGCCAGCTGTTGTACTTGGAATGCTGCTGAAATATGAGGACAGAAAAGAGAATATGAGAATTCTAAAATATTCAACTGTATAGATGCCTGAATCAATTAGAAGAGTTTACAGGGGGACCAGGTATAAGGATTACCTCAAAATTACAAAAACTGATATTTCTACGTCCTTGTAAACTGATTGAGATATTCCAAATTGGCCAAATCTTCAAACTGTACTGAACATTGCTGCACATGCAGATAACCAAAATATTAGATTGAATAATGTTTAATACATCTTGTACCATGTGTGATTCATTTTCCAGGAATTATATCTCTTGTTGTTTTAATTACTACTTTTTTCTATTGATTAACATTTTTCTAATAATTGAGTTGCTAAAGAAGGGAGATGTTTCACTGGCCAGCTTTTTTTTTTTTTATTGTAAGCAATAAAGTAATGTCTCTAAATTTAAAGTACATCAGCCTTCCCCTATTAAAAGCTCCGAATGGGGGTAAAATGTTCACATTTTGACAGTTCTCTGATTTGGGGACCATCTTCACTGATACCACAATTTAATTCCACTCAAAATTTAGCCAACTATTTCATAGAATTTTCAATATTGTTTTTTTATCTTGTACAAATTGTTTGGAGGACAGATATCAATCAACCTCCAATAATTTGTAAAATGTTATAAAATGCTAAAATGTCTTTTGTTTTGCAATCTATACAGATAAATAATTTATTTCATAAGCTCCTTTTAAAAAAATATTGAAATTGCCTAGATAACCCATCCATTCAACATTGGTTAACAAAATAAATATCAATTCTGTTAAGTAACTGGTCATTTAAAGAACACGTTTGATTGAATAACTAAAATGGGGCTGCAGTAACAGACTGAATTCATCAAAGTGGTAAAACAATTATAATTGAAGACAAAAAGGCAAAGTCTGAAGTCATGGATAAGTAGCACAGCAATTTTCCATGTTTTAAGAATCATTAATTTTCATAGCTTGGTTGCTAGGGTTTTTTACTGATATTGAAATAAAATTTTTTCTTATACAATTAATTTTCTATAACATTATATTTAATGTCTTATTTTCTCATCCCAATGTAACATGTTGGTCAACTGGCTGCATTATTTTTCCCCAGCCATTTAATCTCCCTGAGCAAATTTTCCCATTTACTATTTAGAAATTAGATTGAACTAAATTTTCTCTAAAATAATTTTTATTTTATTTTATTTTATTTTATTTTATTTTATTTTTGCAGTTTTTGGCCCAGGCTGGGTTTGAACCCACCACCTCCAGCATATGGGGTTGATGCCCTACTCCTTTGAGCCACAGGCTCCACCCTAAAATAATTTTTAGCTCTAAAACTGTGATGTTCTTTTCCTTTTTGGTCTATGATCTATATGTACAGATATTTGTGTTCCATTTCTACACTATTTCATTTTTAAGATTATTTTATAAAGCGAATTAAAAATTTTTTAAATTTTTTATTTTTTTATGACCAGCAACAACTTAATGTTACATTACATTTCTAGCAATATGGAATTGTACTACACAATTTCCATCAAAACTTTATTTTTTACACCTTTGAACACTGCAGTTAATCTAGTTTGAAAACAACAAAAATAACAATAGCAAGAGTATTGGCCCAGGACTCACACAAGCCTTAAAGCAATAATAAATTCCTCTACTTAGGAATATGTCCCTTCAGAATGCATTGAAAAATGTTTATACTTTCTTGGAAAGACTTAGCATCATTTTAAATTTTTCCAGTAGAAACTAAAATAAGAGCATAAATGTGCTATGCTATAAAGAAAATTTAATCCAAAACCAGAAAGTGTAAATAGTCTTTAAAATAGACCTTTAAAGCCATGTTCCCAAAATATTAAAAATTCAGATGAATCTCTAAATTACTGATGAAATCAGTTTGGTTATACTGTAGCCTCAATTAATTTCCATGCCAACTATTCAGTGGAAATCTCAGCTTTTGGATCAACTTGGGTATTGAATAGATAATTTACCCCAAAACATAAATTGCAATAGGCCAAAATATGATAGAAAAAAAAATAAAACTTGCAAAAAAAACTTGCATAATTCATTTCTATGTTGAAATGGGCAATATAAAAGTACTTATAAAATAAAAGCATGCATTTTCCTTAATTATTTGGTAGAAGTTGAGGCAATTTTATTTATTTATTAAAATTAATTTTATAAATATTCTCTTCCATTTATTAAAGGGAATTTTATGAGATGTGAAGGGGATTCTAAGTACGAATTCTGTATATCCATGTCACTGGCCACATGATCAACAACAGACATTGCCAGCTCATTCTGGCTCTGCTGAATTATTTCTATACACCACAATCGAATTGGCTCTCATTTCAAGAGTTGCTTCAATTTCAGGATTTTTACATACCCATGACTGTGAAGTAAGACCTTCTGCTCTCATCTCTCCTCCACAGCCTTGCAGATAATTTTCAGTGGCTCAGGAAGAGAATTTTGGAATCATTTATAATAGCTAGCTAAGAACTTTAACAAATGTCATCTCAGTTAATCCTCTCATTGTTCCTGTGAGGGAGTCAGTATTTCCATCTTATAAGTGAGGAAACCAGGACTTCACAGAGGTTGTTCATTTTTCTCAGAGTCACACAACTAAAAAGAATCAGAGTCCAGATGTGATGGGTGCACTGAATTCTGTTAAATGCCTAAAGATCACTCTCTATTTCTATTATTTATCATGCATAGCTGGTCTTTAAAATCACCAATATTCATATGGAAAGTTATGCTATCTTTTTTTTTTTTTAAAGACAGAGTCTTGCTCTGTCACTAGTTTTCAAGTGCCATGGCCTCAGCCTACCTCAGAGCAACCTCAAACTCCTGGGATCAAGCAATCCTCCTGCCTCAGCCTCCCAAGTAGCTGGAACAATGGACTCTCACCACAACACACAAGTAATTTTTCTCTTTTTAGTAGAGATGGGGTCTTGCTCTTGCTCAGGCTGGCTTTAAAATTCTGAGCTCAAGGGATCCTCCTGCTTCAGCCTTCCAGAATGCTAGGATTTCACCTGGCCACAGGAATACTACCTTATTAACAACACTGTTTTTAGGTTTGCCTCCAGAAAATTGGATTGGCACTTACTAAACACACAAATTTGATCTTAATATTTGTAATTTCTTTTTTGTTCACTGACATCTTCTTGACACGTCAACTGCTATTTGCTATATGAAACAAGCTTTTCTAAAACCCAAACCACTTATCAACCCAGGGAAAGTGCAGAGAAAGCAAAGCCTACATAAGCTGCATAACAAGTAATCTATTCCAGGCTAAGTGTGAATTATGAGACAAGGAAAGATGTATAATTTCATGAAGAAAACAAAAAGTTCAATGCCTGTGATTGACATTACTGAGTGTAGTCTCACCGTGAGGCAGATTTGCAGTGATAAACATATGTTTTTGGAACCAGAGTGCATGCATTTGAATCCCAAAAAAAACAGTTTGTGCCTCAATTTACTCATTCATAAAATGGAATAGTATCAACCCCATGAAGTTGTTGTGAGGATTAAATGAGTCAATAATATATAAATACCTAGTACACTACCTAGAAATGAGTACTATATAACACTACTATTGAAATGGTGTTTTAAAACATCTGCCACACATATATTCAAATAATTTCAAAACCTGTGGGAAATTGCAAAGGCAGTCCAAAGAGGGAAATTTATAGCACTGGAAGTCTTCATCAAGAAAACAGAAAGAGAGGAAGCCAACAATGTAATGGCTCATCTCAAATAATTGGAAAAGGAAAAACATTCTAACCCCAAATCCAGCACAAGAAAAGAAATAACCAAAATTAGGGCAGAATTAAATGAAATTGAAAAGAAAGAATCATTCAGATCAATGAAATAAAAAGTTGGTTTTATGGTAAGATTAATAAAATTAATAAACCTTTGGCCAACATTATCAGAAACAGAAAAGTAAAATTTCTAATATTGTCTATCAGAAACAATAAAGGAGAAATAACAACAGACACCTCAGAAATTCAAAAGATCCTCAATGATTACTACAAAAAACTCTATTCTCAGAAATATGAAAATCTTAAGGAAATGGACCAATACCTGGAAGCATGCCACCCGACTCAACCAGAAAGAATTAGAAATTTTGAATAGACCTATATCAATTACTGAAATATGAAATCTCCCAAAAAAGAAAAGTCCAGGACCAGATGGCTTCACATCCTAATTCTATCAAACCTTTCAAGAGGAACCATTACATATATTATACAAACTTTTCCAAAGCATAGAAGAAGAAGGACTATTCCCCCACCACATTCTATGAAGCAAATATTACCCTGATCCCCA
>CAUYRH010039408.1:0-26889 GCA_963574655.1 Perodicticus potto
AGAAATGCAAATCAAAACCACTTTGAGATATCATCTAACTCCCGTAAGAGTGGCTCACATAACAAAATCTAGTAGAGGTTTTCAATTTTGAGAATGTTGCTATACCCTTCCTTGACAAAACAAAACAATAATAACTAAAACCCAAATAATTGTGACTTTTAGACTTAGAGATTATATCCCATGTAACTGAATGAGTGTCAGGATATTTCTGTTTATTTTCATCAGATAATGAGGTGCCAGCCAATAGTGAAAATAGTGCTTATCACTTAACATTAAAACCCAGTGTGTTTGGTGGGGGGTGGAGGGGGTCATGGGAATTATATGTTCAGTCCTGGTCGTCTGATGAAAAAATATGTGCCATTTTTGAAGTTGTAATTTGTGATGGTACCCAAGATCAAATAGCTCTTCATTGAATAGTTATCTTCTATGAAACTCACTTGATTAGAGTCTCTCTTCTTTCTCAAAGGGAAGACAGGACTAAGAAAGAGAAACAAAGACGGTAGAACCTGACAGGTAGAGAGGGGGTCTCTAAGGCAGATGCAAAGATTGCACATGATAATGTGTTTTACAAATTTAAGGTACTATTTTTTCTCTGAACCCCCTTGAAAAATGTTATCAACCACAACAAAGGGACCAAGGACAATTATTTCTCTCCTTCATATTGACATTTAAATGACAATAGTAATTTGTTATATTTCTAACCTGGCTAAGACAGAGCCAAGTCAAAATGCCAAACTCAGTCACAGTGTAGAATAGTTAGTGCCTGTGAGCAGCAGCTGGAAACAAGAGGCCGGGTTTTAGTTGGAGGCAGAGAGAGTGGAATTGTTCCACTCTTCTCTCATGATAATCAGCAAAGACAAGGCTCTCAATTCTCATAATTGGTAAAGATTGGCTGAAAACAGAAAAGGAAACCCAGATCTAGATTTCAAATAGTGTATTCATTTTTAGCAATTCATAGCAATGTGTACATTGCAGAAATTATGGGCAGAAAATTTGTACATTGGTTAGTCCAAAAATGATATTTTACTTTAAAATGCAAGGATCAGGAAGTGACAGTCTGATAAAGACAGTTGATAAAATTTCACTTAACTGCTGTTTGGTTGGTGAAGTTCAGTTTTTTTTCCTCCATGAACTTCTCAAATATGATTCCTTTGGAGTCAATTTACATTTCCCAGCACAATGATGCCTTTTACCCATTCAGCTTTGCCAGTGTTCTCCGAAGCTGGCCAGCAATGATCTCACCTCACCTACGGTATAAATCTATCAGTGAATAAACACCACCATTTTTTATTTCAATACCAATGACACTCTACATGTCGATTAAGCAGTTAAATAATTTATTTCCCTTTCGGGTGCAATCTGCCAGGCTTATTATAACTCCACTTCTGATATTCATTTCATGTTTAATAGTACTTTGCCTCATGAGGATGCTTGTCAATCAATTAAATTGAAATGTCATTCTGACCTTTTATTGGAAACAATTTACTCTTTCTTCATTCCATCACAAGCTATTTTCCCCTTTATTCAAATTAAAAAATACCTCAATTACTGGTATTCAGAAACTTTGTACTGATTAACCTTACGTTACAAAACTAGGAGCTCATCCACGTTCCTGACACTTTATCCTCACAGAGGTGATCCACTTGAGTCTGCCTGACGACCTGAAGCTTAGTGTCACTGCAGCCACCGTGGGGCAAAGTGCTGTTCTGAGCTGTGCCATTCAGGGAGCCCTGAGACCCCCCATCATCTGGAAGAGGAACAACATTATTCTAAATAATTTAGACTTGGAAGACATCAATGTGAGTACACAGAGTTGCTTTCTAAATTGTGCCTTTCAGGTGCGATACTCCAGACCTTGTGAAAACTGGGAGGCTTAAGGAATATCAGATGTAGAGTAAAAGATGATTAATGAAACATTGCTATATCTGTTCTTCTGACTGGAAGGACCCTGTGGACCATTTGGAATTATTCTGACCATCTGTATGGTAAGCATGTTATGTGGTAATGTGTTGGTAAGAAATAAACTGGTGCACAGAGACTGCCTATTAATTTTTACAATGCAAGTACTCATCCTATAAATTCATATCTAGGAATTATTTCTACAAATATACGTGAATATAAGTGAATTCAAATATACGTCAAATATAAGTGAATTCAAGTACATAAAGTTAGACTGCCATCACTAGGTAATATGTGATTGTACACACGAGTGTGTGTGTGTGTGTGAAATGGGATTCTGTATAGCTAGCACAAATCAGTGGCAGGGATTTACATGAGCTGCTATGAAAATATAGGATTTATATGTGTTTCTATTAAAATGTATCTTCCATGCACTAGCTTACACAATGCTTCCATCAATGTAAAATATAAAACATATGTTTTTTGCATATAAAAAATTTCTAGAACCATATATGAAATGATTCACATGTTGTAAGAATAGAAATAGCCTTCAGCATGGAAGGTATATTTAACTCCAAGACAAATCCTTTTGTCCTTTTGCCCTGCTAAAAGATTCATATATTAATTTTGTGTAAAAAAAAATTTCTTGAAATAATGCACAATACATCTTGTGTTCTGATATCTATGGGATACATTGTAGGAATCTGTGTTTCTGGAAGTGCCTGGCTTTCACTTAAAGAGTTACTTGGAACAGGAATGTAACACTCTGGGGTTGTGTGTTCACTGAGAAAAGAGGGACCCACCCACATGCACTGATCTGTATTACTATTAAGCAAGAGCTGTGCAATTTCTCAATAAATGTGTAGGGCAGGAAAAAAAGATTAAAAATCCTTTGTATTCTGTAACTGTTGGTGCATCAGCTCTAAAAATCATGTTTGTGTGTCAAAGGTCTGAGTGTCAGAATTTCTATAATTACCAACAATCTCTATACTGTGATGGTATGGCTGAGAAACAGCCTACAGCTTGTGAAAAGTTAAAAAGAAAAACAGTAAAGGAAATGTGTACAACAAATACTTCATAATGTATTAGGAACCAGAAATGTTAATCTAAATGAAAAAATGTTTTATTTTTCTGGAACGAAGGAACTTGTTTTTCTACTCAGGCTGGTTCCTGGGGATTCGGAATTTAGACTCAATGCAACCGCGTGCACCTTCAAAGGTGAATGTGTCGGGGTAGGGGGCAGGCTGCCCTTGGTTCTTGGTGTGCTCTTGGGCAACATGTCAAGTCCAAGTTCCCGGTTCTGGCTGCTTAGGAAGGAAGAATCACCAACAGGGCTAATACAATGGAGTTACCACAGGAACAATCTCACATAAACATTTCTGTATCATAAAACAGAATGCATCTGCCTCTGGAGTGTGGAGACAGAGACTGATTGACTCGTTCCCTCACTCCCTTTCTCTGTTTTTTTCCTTTTTTTCTTTTATTTCCCCAGTCTGGGGGAGGGCTGGTAAAAGGTGTAGGGTGTTACAAGAGGTAACCTCAACCTGCCTTGAGCTCCCGCTCCCAGTGCCCACCTGGAGGAGGTGAAGGGAACTCCCATATTGGTGAAGCGTTCCCTCCTTTCTCAGTGGTAGTTGCCTTGGAGAGGATTAAGGGTGGGGCAACACCTAACGGAGTGTCCACCCCTAGTCTTTTTCCGGGATAGAGCAATTGCTCCAGACAGCAGCAAAGCAGAGTACCCTGTTCAGAAGAGCTGGAGATCCCGTCTACCTAACAAAAAGAGAATAGGAACAAACTCCAGGGCTTTCATCTGTTCCTTCCATGGTATCTGTTTAAAATGAGCACCAAAAAGTGAATATCCATAGTGTCCCTTCTTCTCTGCTTCTGTTAGAGCACTATGGTAACTTGAGGTAGTCTCTAAAGTGATTGAAAAAAGCAAGTAAAGTTTTAGCAAGAAAAAGAGTTTATTAATGATTTGCATAGCAAGCCAGCTCCAGCCTACTTACCACAGGGCCCATTTGGATTTTATACACAACTCGGAGGAGTATCATCTGATTCTTGGAAGTCTTGCAGGGTCTTAATTAACTCTGTTCTCAAAACAACCCTCCCGCAAGATGTAAATCAGCCTTATTCCCATAATAGCCCAAATAATCCTGACCCCAAACAAAACAAAATGGCCTAACGGTATCCATCACCTGCCTTGCTCATCTCTAGGTAGCTACCTAGCAGAACTGGGGCAGGGATCTGAAAGAGGCAAGCTCATGCACAGTGGTTAGGTCCGCACCCTTTCCTCAGACACATTGTTTCTCGTCATTGTCTTTTGCTTATGGTTATGTTGCCATACTTAACAGCTCACACCTCATTAAATTTGTTAGAAGTGAAAGCTCACCTCCATCACACCAAAGTAAAGAGATGGGGTTCCCAGTGGAAGGGCCAGCCTTAGGTGAACTAAAGGATCTGTTTGAGAAAAAAAAGTTGATAGATTTTTTTTGTTGTTGTTTTGTTTTTGTTTTTGTTTTTGTTTTTTGGTAGAGACAGAGTCTCACTTTATCACCCTCGGTAGAGTGCTGTGGCATCACACAGCTCACAGCAACCTCCAACTCCTGGGCTTAGGTGATTCTCTTGCTTCAGCCTCCCGAGTAGCTGGGACTACAGGCGCCCGCCACAACACCCGGCTATTTTTGTTTTGCAGTTTGGCTGAGGCCGGGTTTGAACCCACCACCTTCTGTATATGGGTCCAGTGACTTACTCTATGAGGCACAAGCACCACCCAGATAGTTTTGCTAACTTTTTTTGTTATTTGGTCTATGTATAGGATAGATTGACAACTCCTTAGTGAGGATTTCCCCAGGCTGTCACCTCTTCTGTTGCTGCTTTGCTCCTGAGCGTGTTATCCTGAGTATTTCTAATTTTGCAGCAAATAGTTCCAACGTTTATCTCCAAGGTGCTTGGAGTGCTCAAGTTTCTTTTCCAGCCTAGCCTCATATCAGACATGCACAAAGCAGAAGTCCATTTCACCTTTTCAGTCCTCACAGTTGTAGCTATCACTCATGCTCCCTTTCACCTGATGGTCTGAACCTTCCATCTACAATATCACAGGCAGTAGCTTGATGACTCCATCGTCCATCCTCCAATGGGAGGATAAATTTGACAGATCAGGATATGTAAGATTACCTGAAAAGGACAGAAATGTTTCTGTCTCTTCAACCCCCCTTGCCCTTTTTGTGAACTAAAACCTACATCCCTGCCTCAGGTCATGCACAAGAGGGGCGAGGAAGAGCTCTTTGTTCTTTGTGCCACAACATATGTACGGCTTGTATCTAGGCAGAGGTCCACAATTAATTAGAACATCCCCTTCCAAAGCTGTGTATTTCTGTTCAAAAGCAGGATGCTGGTACTTTGAGATGGGAATGTAGCAGGTCATTCACTAACGAATTAATAAACTTCTCTTTCCTTCTCAAAAAAAAAAAAAAAAAAAGGTGAACATTATCCTAGAAGATGAAAAGAAATAAAATTCTGGTGCTTACACAGTGTTTGTGGAAATGAAGTGGGGCCAGCCTTTGTCTTTGCGACTTTGGGGTTTTACATTCTCTTTGCATAGTTTTTATCATCGCTCAAGAAAGCTATCACCTAAAATGCAGGCCCAAACTCCGACTTCTTACATCTTCCCAATAGTTTTGTGTAATGTTCTAGCACATAACCATAAAAGGGACTCTATCTAACATATGCAAATATTGTAGCCTAGTTGGTTGTACCCCCACAATGACACAGGGAAGGAGGCACCGCAGCTTGGCCTCAGCATGGAGGTGCCATTGCCAGGGAGGACCTGCTGAGCTTTCTGGGGGTATTTGTGCAGCAGATGCAGGGAGGCGAGGGCTGGAGAATCACTTGCGGCAGTGAGGAGCAAGTAGGGAGGAAGATGCAGGTCCCTATTCAGTTGAAGGGGACCAGGGCATAGCCCACACTGCTGCCCGTGCCAACCCTAGACCCACCCTTGGACCTAGGGAGACCTCCTCTGGCTGCCTATTCCCCTGTAAGCATTTGACAGGGCAAAAGAGGATTCAGGGTTCCCCCATCCAGGGATGACCGCCCTCCCACCTCCCACCCCCATTTCCTAGGCCTAGGCAATTTCATGTAAATTTCCTAGACTTGGGCAATTTCTTGAAGAGAATGGTAGTTCAACTTGGCCGAAGGGGGACTGTATCCATTCATCAATGGGCTCATTCTTAAGGAAAAGGATTGTATCCATTTATTTGTTACCAAGTCCCAGCTAAATGTAACTACAAAGGACCCATGTGACTACATATACCCTTAGACAAAAGACCCAGGCATTGATTTTTCTGACTTGGGTTGTTCCCTCTGCCAGGAGCTCTGGTGCTTTTTCTGTATTATTTTCTGGCTAATAAATTCTATCTTTCCCCTGATCTGTGGTCCATGGGTTCAATCTTTGAATCCACCAGACCAAGGACCTACTGAAGAAAGAAATTGAAGTAACAACATTGACCTGAAATTAAAAAAAAAAAAAAAAGAATATATACAAAAAAAGGAAGCTTATTTTTATTATTTGTAATTTGGATGGAATTTCCCCAAATTTGCTTACATTTGGAAATTTTTCTCAAAGTTTTTATGGAGAATGGTGTTTAAATCTCTAACATATCAAGAACACTGGGTAGCTATAATCTCAGGAGCACTCAGGATGCTTTGAGAGACAAGGCCCTAGACAAACTCATCATCGATTTGCTTGATGGGTTGTTATGTCTATGCTTCCATATTTTATTTTAATGACCATTCTTGCTCTTAAGCTTCTCAACTATTATTTTCACTAAATCCATGCATTTTAGGATGCTATAGTCTGAAAACCTCAAAATAAGCTCATTCAGGTTGTTTCAAACATATGGAAGAATATGCTATGAGTGATCTTCTGTGGATAAGTTGCATAATGGGGATACAGTCTTGTGTACAGATCCTGTCAATTATTTTTGCTTGCTTTCTGGTTCTTGTCTGTTCCAGGAACTAAATATTTCTAGAAAAATAAGCCAGGCATGGTGGCTCATGCCTGTAATCCTAGCACTCTGAGATGTTGAGGTGGGTGGATTGTTTGAGCTCAGGAGCTTAGGACCAGCCTAAGCAAGAATAAGACTCTGTCTCTACTAAAAAGTTAAACAAACTATCTGAGCAGCATAGTGAGGGTATGTAGTCCCAGCTATGTGGGAGGGGTTGAGGCAGGTGGATCGCTTGAGTCCAAGAGTTTGAGGTTCCTGTAGCTACATGACACCGTGGCACTCTGCCAAGAGTGACGAGTGAGATTCTGTCTCTAAAAATGTATATTTATTTCTAGAAAAATAATGTTGGGTAAATTAGATCTCTAAAATATGCATAAACATTAGATAAGTTCTGGCTTAAATAAATTGATTTTTATTGGATAAATTTATTTTGGATAGACTTCACTGAGCAGATAAATAAAAACACTTCCAATATTTAGAAAGTCTCATTTTCATTTTGAGCCATATTTAGTTAAGCTGAACAAATATTCATAATCTATACTGTACACAGAACTATTAGCCTTTCAAAATTTAAACAGTAGAGAACATTCAAAGGTATCTTTGAATGAAGGATATTTAATTTTCCAATACGCTCCTAGTGTTTTTAAATACTATGATACCAACAAATTATCAAAATACATTTTACATGCATTTAGCAGTATAACTATTATGCAAAACAAGTTATAAAATATCACTTATTGTGTTTCATTTTATACTTCATTCTATTCAAACTGTTACTATATGTACTTCCCTATGTAAATAAACTATATATATTTTATATGTGTGTATATGTGGATATATATTTATGTCCACATATACATACATATAGTCAGCACTGTCTGTAATGGATATCCAAAGTGTTTTCTGTTTACCCATTACCTTTTGAACACCCCTTAAATGATTCAATATTTTGATAATTGTTACTTTGTGATTTTGGCTTCCTTAAATTGGAAATTAGGAAGGTGTCTTGATCAGCCTTCCTCATAGGACTCCCATTTCATCAACAAGAACAAGAAAATTCAGGTGCTTTACAGAATTGATTTTCCTGGTCCCGTCTTCCTGGGGACTGGGTGACTTCCTCTGCTGTGTGGAGAATCCTACTCTCACGGACCAGTGTGAGAACTCTGGGTCTGCTCATTGTTCAGCTGCAGTGGGGTCTTCAATAGGCCAGTCTTAGTGATACCGGAATTTCAGGCTCTTGGTCTCGGTGATTCGAAGAAGGAATCGACGGACCACAGTAGTGGTGGTAAGTTAGGATTTATTTATAGGAAAGAATTATAAGTAGAGGAGGATTTAGTTATAGGAAAGAATTATAAGTAGAGGAAGAACTAAACCTCCAGGCCAGAGGACCCAGGAGGAGAGCAAATTCTCTTGCCTCTGGAGGGAAACAGGCAGCTCTTCCTGTTCCCTCTCTCTGAGGTCTAGAGGTCGGCTTCTGAAAGGGAGCAGGCAGCTCTACCCTGCTCCCTTTGCCGAGGTCTAGTCGAGGTCTAGCCGAGGCCGGCTTCTGAAAGGGAGCAGGCAGCTCTACCCTGCTCTTTCTGACATCCGCTTCGTAGCTGTTCTCTCTTCGAAGTCCTGCTGAAGATCTCTCTCCCTGAGCTCTCTGCTCTGTTGGTTTATATGGGATTTTTGGGGGGTGGGTCCTCATCAGTTATCCAGTGAAGACCCGAGCCCTGGAGACTGACGGGTTATTGACCAGTCAGATGTGCACGAGGAGCAGACAGCAAGGCGCCAGTGTTTTCCGCACAGGTGGTTGGTTCTTTTTCAAGCCGGTTTCTTCGTCCATCACAGCATCAGCACTGCCAGGGCCAAGGCAGTGGTTGTAGAGCTTTCCTGTCCTGCATCAGCAGGATTGGTTGCTGTTTTCCCGCCTTTGGGGTGATTGACAGATTGACATTATGTAACACATGACATAACAGTTTCCATAACAGGTTAGGTTATATGACAGTTTCCTTGCTACCCAGTTCTTCTCCTAGAATCCTTCATGAAAACTCTGCCCATACTATGCTAATTAGGTGGTAAAGAGCCCCAGGTCAGTTAAAGGTCACCAGGAGCTTCTTTCTGTATATGTTCCCACTAGGGAACAGTTCCTCTACGCAACTTTGGTTCCTACATACAAGTAGGTTCCCACTCACCACCGTTAGCCACTTCCTTGTCACCTTTTTACCTTCCCCATACGTAAATAAACTTACCTCTGTGTGCCCCATTTGCATCTATAGATTGGGAGGTTTTGCACAGAAGGTGGCTGTGTCTGGCTGGTGGGAAGGTACAGAGGGACGTTCACTAGGGACACATGCGGCTCTCTGCCCTTAAACCCTTAACTTTCTTTTCTGCCCACTTCAGAGTTACACTTTGAAAGGTCTCTTTTATTATCGATGTGTTATAGTCCCCTCTTTTCACAGATAAGACCATTGGAGCCTGGAGAGGTTGACAATAGCTTGCTCAAGGTCACCCAAAGGATCAAGGTCAAATCCAGGCACAGAACCCAAGTCTGCCTCGTTCCCTGTCCTTGGAATTTGCTTATCAGGCGGAGAATCGAATCTATTCGGCTACCTAGGGATTTTGCTACAACTTCCATTTGCAATTGAGATAACTGACACAGGAATTTTCAGTAACAGGATTTCTTGGGTAGACAAGGGAAAAAATCCCCACTGGGAACAAATTTAAAATGAAAAGCTGTGAAAATGTATGCCTCTCTGAGAAGAGGTATTTAACCTGCTTCCTGGAGTGACTTATGTTAGGGAATGAGTTAGTAAGCACATGCTGACCCAATTAACACAGGAAGGCATCAAACTCCAGCCACAGGCAGCCTAAGAGACAAGGAGTCTTCTTTTTATTAAATGTAAACAAATGCCATCTTCTTTTATTCCATTCAATTTTATTTATTAAAGTAATATATGCACATAGCAACAATTCCAATAGGAATCTGAACCTAATCACAAGGAAACATCTGGCACGTGAGCCATTCTACATGACAACTACATTCCTGTCTTCAAAAAGGTCAATGTCAGGGAAAGAAGCTGTCTGGGGCCCACCGACCCTGTATCATTACCTTCAGGCCTGATGGGGCAGGGACTATTTTATATTTTAAAAGTTCAAAGAGGCAGAGAGTGGCTGATGCCTGTAATCCTAGCACTCCTTGAGCACAGAGTTCTAAGCAGCCTGGGCAAGAGCAAGACCTACTAAAAATAGGAAAGTTAGCCAGGCCTTGTGGTGGGCAACTCTAGTCCCAGCTACAAGAGAGACTGAGGCTGAGGGGGATTGCTTGAGCCCAGGAGTTTGAGGTTGCTGTGAGCTATAATGATGCCATGACATTGTAGCCTGGGAGATATAGCAAGACTCTGTCTCTCAAAAAAAAAAAAAAAAAGCCCAAAAAGACAAAACAACCAAATGCAAAGTATAAAACTTGGTTAAATCCTGGATGGTAAGAAGTATATAAAGGGTATTTGGGAGACCATTAAGGAAATTCAATTACAGGTTGTACATGAAATAGTCATAGGAGGGTCGGCGTCTGTGGCTCAGTGGGTTAAGGCGCCAGCCATGTACACCTGAGCTGGCGGGTTCAAATCCAGCCCGGGCCCGCCAAACAACAATGATGGCTGCAACCAAAAAATGGCCGGGTGTTGTGGCGGGCACCTGTAGTCCCAGCTACTTGGGAGGCGGAGGCAAGAGACTCGCTTGAGCCCAGAAATTGGAAGTTGCTGTGAGCTGTGATGCCACAGCATTCTATCCAGGGTGACAGCTTGAGGCTCTGTCTCAAAAAAACAAACAAAAAAAAAGAAAAAAGAAATAGTCATAGGAGATTGTGTGAATCTTCTTAGATGTGATAATATGTGGGGTATGAAAGAGAATGTGTTTGTTCTCAGGAGACCACAGCTGGAGTGTTTATGAATGAAGCGTTACAATGTGTTCAGCTCACCTCAGATGGTTTGGAAAAACAAGAAGGAGAAATAAAGTTCATGTGGAACCCAGGTTAATGGGTATATGGGTATTCATTAAACTAATTTTCCCCTTTTATACAGATTTGAAGTTTTTCAAGGTAGTAGAAAGAAAAGATCTAATGTAAGAAAGCTCCTTGCAAACAATGTGGTCTCCTGCTCGCCTCCCTTTTCTGTTCCTTGGCATATCTGCTTTCAATCTATCTAGTTGCTTATTCTGTTACTTACCTCAACATATAAAAATAAAGATGGATTTTCTTGAGTCTTTCTGATCATTTTCTATGATAGGTGATGATTTCAGTTCTTTTCACATCCCATCTCCTTTCACTCCATCTTTTCAGGATTATTATATCAAATTTTGTGTTGAGAGCCATAGTCAACTTTTTTTTTTTTTTTGAGACAGAGTCTCAGTCTGTCACCCTCGGTAGAGCACTGTGGTATCATAGTTCACAGCAACCTCAAACTTTTGGGCTCAAGAGATCCCCTTGCCTTAGCCTCCCAAGTAGCTGGGACTACAGTTGCCCCCATGATGCCCAGCTACTTTTTCTATTTTTAGTGAAATAATAAAGAGAAGGGATCTCCCTTTTGTTCAGGCAGGTCTTGAACTCCTCAGCTCAGGTAATCCACCAACCTTGGCCTCCCAGAGGGCTAGGATTATAGGTGTGAGCCACTATGCCTGGACTAACATTTTCATTTTTATAACTAAACTATACAGGACTATGTATTGATTAACAACAGAACATGCAATGGTTTTACCTGCCGTTCTTTACTGAACTTGGTATTTGCTTTTGTCCTTCACCTATATTGCTTCTTTTATGAGGTGTTGTTTGTTTGTTTGTTTGTTTGTTTGGAGACGGAGTCTCAAGATGTCGCCCTGGGTAGAATGCCGCAGCATCACAGCTCCAGCAACCTCAAACTCTTGGGCTTAAGCAATTCTCTTGCCTCAGCCTCCCAACAGGCGCCCACCACAACGCCCAGTTATTTTTTGGTTGCAGTTGTCATTGTTGCTTAGTAGGCACAAGCTGAGTTGGAACCTGCCACCCTAGTTGTATGTGGTCTGTGCCCTGCCAACTGAGCTACAGGCATCACCTTATGAGGTATTATTTGTTTGTTTGTTTTTTGAGACAGAGCCTCAAGCTGTCACCCTGGGTAGAGTGCTGTGGCATCACAGCTCACAGTAACTTCCAACTCCTGGGTTCAAGCGATTCTCCTGCCTCCACCTCCCAACACCCAGCTATTTTTTGGTTGCAGCATCATTGTTGTTTGGCGGGCACAGGCTGGATTTGAACCCACCAGCTCAGGTGTATGTGGCTGGCGCCTTAGTGGCTTGAGCCACAGGTGGCAAGCCTTATGAGGTATTAATAAGTGCTTTCTCATCTAAAGATAAAAGCTTAGTTAAACCCCACTAAACATGAACACCATACTACCTCCAATAATCTCTATAAGTTCTGGGTTTGTTGTTGTTGTTTGAGACAGAGTTTCACTTTGTCACCTGCAGTAGAGTATGGTGGCATCATAGCTCACGGCAACCCCAAACTCTTGGGCTCAAGTGATCTTATTGCCTCAGCCTCCCGAGTAGCTGGGACTACAGGTGCTGGCCACAATGCCTGGCTATTTTTAGGCTCAGGGTCTAACTTTTGCTCAGGCTGGCATTGAACTCCTGAGCTCAGGTAATCCACCTGCCTGAGCCTCCCAGAATGCTAGGATTCCACGTCTGAGCCACGGTGACCTGCCTCTGTTTTTTGCACCACCACCCTGCCCCACCCCAGGACATCTCTCTGACTTTGCTCTGGACTACACACTCATGAGATTTGCTGCACAATTTTTAACCGGAACTTTCCTTTACCCCTGGAATTCCCACCACGTCTCTCTTCGTTGGACCCTCTGTCTCTCTGATCCCATGCTTTCTTTGCTTCTTTATCTTATAGCTGTCCATGTTGTGTTGAGAAGTTGGATTCCATTCCAATTCCTGACACTTTGCATGTGACCCACTTTTTCTCTCTAAAAATTCTTGGGATATTTCCTTTTATCTGATGTCCCAAAATTACACCATGATGTTCTTTGATGTTGGTCTTTTTCATTCAGTGTGTTGGACACTTGGAGGAATTTTTCATTTGGAAGCACCTGCTCTTCAATTCTGGGGAAATTTATTAAACTATTCAATAATTTTCTCCTTTCCATTTTCTCTGATCCATCTTTCTGGCACTCACTGCCAGGAAAGCCAGATTTTAAGCTTCCACATTGAACTTCTAAGTTTGTTACTTTTTTTCTTGGGACTATTATATAATTGTTTTTCTACATACAAAGAGATATCTTTTTCTTTTCTTTTTTTTTTCTTTCTGAAATAGAGTCTCACTTTGTCACCCTTGGTAGAGTGCCCTGGTGTCACAGCTCACAGCAACCTCAAAGTCTTAGGTTTACGTGATCCTCTTACCTCAGCCTCCCAAGTACCTGGGACTACAGGCACACATCACAATGCCCGGCTATTTTTTTTTTTTTTTTTTTTAGAGATGGAGTTTTGCTCTTGCTAACTGGTCTTGAACTCCTGAGTTCAGGCAATCTACCTGCCTCAGCCTCCCAGAGTATTAGGATTACAGGTGTGAGTCACTGCACCTGGCCAAAAGAGATATCGTAAATGTAATCTTTCGGATCTTTACTATCTTTTTCATTTCTGCTGTCATATGTATTTATTTATATGTATAACTTTTCTGCTTTTTTTTTTACGGTTTTTGACCGGGGCTGGGTTTGAACCCACCACCTCCGGCATAAGGGGCCAGCATCCTACTCCTTTGAGCCAGAGGCGCCGCCCTAACTTTTCCTAATTTTTAAGAGCTCATTCCTCTCTAATGAGTTCCATTTTAAGCATCTTGTTCTTTTTCAATGGATACAGCATTTCTCTCATTTTTAATACATATTTTGTATATAGATAAAGTTTTTGGCAGGTTTTTTTTTTGGCCTGGGCGGGGTTTGAACTTGCCACCTCCAGCATATGAGGCCAGCGCCCTACTCCTTTGACCCACAGGCGCTGCCCAATATTTTGCATATTTTATTGAGAGTCAATTGATACACGCACAGACACACACACACACACACACACACATATATTTTTTTGAGACAGGGTCTTGTTGTATTGCCCAGGCTGGAGTGCTGTGGCATGATCATAGCTTATAGCAGACTTGAACTCCTAGGTCCTGTGATCTTCCTGTCTCAGCCTCTCAACCAACTAGGACTATAGATGGAGGCGCCCATGCCTGACTAATTTTTTTCTTCTTTGGTAGGAATAGGGTATCATTATGTTGCCCAAGCAGCTCATGAATTCCTGGCCTCAAACAATTCTTCCACCCTGATTCCCAAAGGTATGAGCCACCGCACCTGCCCAAATTATATATTATTAAATACATAAACTTTGAGTACACGTAAAGAATTTAAGTTGTGTGTGTATATATATATATATATATATATATGTATATAAAATGTTCATTTTAAATTATTATGTTTATGTATAATGTGCTATATTTATATCTTGAATATTATTATATATGTTCATGTTTTTATAATGAATTTTAATTTTTATATCACTAATGCATTATTTCATTATAAGATATATTTTAATAAAAAATCATAACAATGATTTATAGTAATATGTTTATATATGATTTATATTGTTTATATGTGATTCATGTTTACATGTTTTATGTATTTACAATAAAATATGTATGACATATGTACACACATACATAATTTAAATGTACTTGCATAACTACCAGTCAGATCAACATATAAAATATTTCTGACATACCATCAGGATGCCTTCACTCCCTTCTCAGTCATTTCTTCCCATGAAATAATAGCTATTGTCATCTTTCTCAATTATATCATTTAATTATTCCCCTTGATTAACTTTCTCCTCCTCCTCCTTCTTCCCCTCCGTCTTCTTCTTCATTTTTCTTCTTCTTTTGCTCTTTCTTCTTCTTCACAAGACAAGGTCTCACTCTATTGCCCACTCTGGAGTCCAGTGACAAGATCATAACTCTTGGGCTCAAATTATCCTCTCATCTCAGCCTCCTGAATAGCCGGGGTGACAGGCACATGCCACCATATCTGGCCAATTTTTAAATTTTTTGTAGAGATAGGGTCTTATTCTATTACCCAGGCTGGTCTTGAACTCTTGACCTCAAGTGCCATCATACCTGGCCAATTTTACATTTTTTTAAATCTTTTTTTTAGCAGTTTTTGGCTGGGGCTGGGTTTGAACCAACCACCTCCGACATATGGGGTTGGCACCCTATTCCTTTGAGCCACAGGCGCTGCCCTTTTTTTTTTTTTTTTGAGACAGAGCCTCAAGCTGTCGCCCTGGGTAGAGTGCTATGGCATCATAGCTCACAGCAACCGCAACTCCTGGGCTCAAGCAATTCTTCTGTCTCCGCCTCCCAAGTAGCTGGGACTACAGGCGCCCGCCACAAAGCCCCGGCTATTTCTTGGTTGCAGCCGTCATTGTTGTTTGGCAGGCCCGGGCTGGATTTGAACCTGCCAGCTCAGGTGTATGTGCCTGGCACCTTAGCTGCTTGAGCCACAGGCGCCAAGCCTTTTCTTTTTTTCTTTAACCTTTTTTGTAACAATGAGGTCTTGCTATGTTGCTCAGTCTGGTGTTGAAGTCTTGGCTTCAAGAGATCCTCTCGCTTCAGACTCTCAAGTGATAGAATTACAGGAATGAGCCACTGCACTTGCCTAGTCAGACTTTCTTACCTAGAACCGAGTAATCCTGGATGGGATTAAGACTCCCTGTAAGGAAGTACCGTGTAGCACGAAGTTTGGTGCTTGTAAGCAAATTCCTCCCAAGAAGAGGAAGGATCGAGCTAAGCAGAGTGTGCTCAGTTATCTTCTTAAAGTTACCAATCAAATTTATGGTTCAATTTTCCTTGTATTAGAAAAAAATCTCATTGGGAAAAACAGGAGTGGAGAAAAGGTGTCCTCCCACCCACCAACAACACACACTGGACTGTGTTCTTGATATGGCCACCACACTGAGGCAGAATCATCACCTTCGATTGGGTAAACAGTCCCCTTCATGCACTCATTCCCTATTCAAGGCTTAAAAAAGGCCTAAAACTTTGTTACCCAAAAGTTATCTTTGCCAGCCTCCATTCATTCTCTTAGAGCAAGGATTGTTAAAGTGACACATGAGCCACATCTGGCCTAGTATCTCTGTAAATAAAGTTTCGGGGAATGCAGTTACATCTATTTGTTCACATATTGTTTGCAACTGTTTTCACCCTCTAATGATAGAGTGAAATACATGGGACAGAGAATTTATGGCCCTCAGAGCCTAAAATATTGCTATCTGGCACTTTACAGATAATGTTTGTTGTCTTCCCTGTTAAACTACAGTTGATTATGTGCCAACATTTTTCTCTTTCTTTCTGAGGGTTATGAAAAACGAGAAAATATGGCTGGATAAAAGACCAGCTGTATTCTGCTTTATCTATAATATTCTGCCCCATCTCCGAATATTTCTCAAAGTTGTTTCTTTCTTCCTTTTAAACAATATAATCTTCAATCAGATAAGCTAAGGTATAGTGTGGACCTGGCAGTTAGAAGGAAATAGGTCTTCTGTGCTCAACATCAGCCCTGGTTTCCTGAAAAACACAAAGTCAAGGAAGTTCATCCACAGTTCTCCATAGCAAGTAGCAGTCAGCTTGTCTCCAACAATATAATGACCCCGAATTTATTGTTTCTGAAACTTGGCAGTCTCACTCTAGGTAGGTGGGGTAGGTGTTTCTACATACCTTAAGAATATCTCTCCAATCTGGCCAGGGACACCTTCTACACTATTTGGCTCATTCACTTGGGTTCATTCAGCTAATTTATTCCTGAACTCATTGACAGCACAAGAGCAAGCACTGTGCTAGTCTGAAGGTGCTACTTCTCCTTCTGTAAAAACCAGTTGCTGGTGTTAGCTGTGGATTTGAATATAGATTGGCCTCCCGGGATGTCTGCTTACCCAAGATTTGTACCCCAGCATGAAAAGGAGAATGCTGAAAAAATGAATCAGTGTTTATACATGTTGTATCTACATTTTTTTTTTTGCAGTTTTTGGCTGGGGCTTGGTTTGAACCCGCCACCTCCCTACTCCTTTGAGCCACAGGCGCCGCCCTGTATCTACATTTTATTATTAAATCATCTATTCTTGTGGATGTAGAAGATGTCAACATGAATGAAGCAGTCCCACAGACTTGAGGATGGCTAAAGAGACTAACTCCCATGTGACCTACATCCAGTAGCTACTGCGTGTGGTAGTGATTCTAAGGCTGCCCAAGGTGCATTGAATTATCATTCAGTATGTTCATTGCCTCTTTTGTGGGGGTCATCTACCTAGAGACCGATGTGTGGCAGATAGAGACTTCTCTCTCCAGTTAGGTCCTGGAATAAAGAGCATATGGTGCAGGGCCTCAGCTGGACTGTGAGAGACGTGGGTTGTGAGGGAGAGAGAAGACTTAATGGTGGGAAGCCACTACATTTGGGGGGTGTTTTGTTACTACAGCATAACTTAGTGAAAGTCAACCAATATGATGATAACTTGAATTTCTGGTGATTTGTCTGTGGCGCTAAGACTACTGGAGGCATTATTTCCCATGTAGGAGACAAAGTGAGTTATATATTTTAACTCTTGTAGTTTTACCTAATCAATTAATAGTTAGGATGAGATCTATAGGCCCTCTATCCTCAAAACTCAGCAATATTTCCTAAAATAAACAGTGAAGACCACATTAGTAATATTCTTTACTCTCTCCTCAGGTCATTAAGGTAAAAAACATTGATAACATTATTCCAAAATATTTCCAATTTTTTCTCTTTACAATTGATACAGATGAGCTATTTGACCAGTTGCTATTACGTAGGGGATGGAATGAGACATGCTACACTGAGGAGCACAAGATCTAAGTATCTAAATAAAATTTAGATAAATGTTTCAAATGCAAATGAAATACCAATGTATTTATTAAATAAATATAAACACAATTTATCATCTGTTGCAGCAAGAAGTCCACAGTAGTAAAGTCGTCGTATGACTTGTACCAATGATACAACAATAAACTGCTGAAATACACAACAGAGACATAGTGGGAAAAGGCAGACATAAAAGACTGAAAGAGCACAGATGGTCTGATTTCCTTCAGATGAAGCTCAAAACCAGGCAAAGCCTGCCATGAGAGAAAGTGGAACTGAGGATTGGGTGTTGCTTGGGAGAAGACAACCAGCTGCAGAAACTGCTCTGCACATGGGTCTGGGTTGTGGCAACCAGGTCTGTACAGATGTGAAAATCATCACACTGCTCACCTGAGATTTGAGCACTGACTTTTTATCAATTATTCCTCAGTTTAAAGAAGATGAAGGAAACCTGTGCTATGGACTGAATGTTTTTGTCCCTCCCCCCACCAACAAAATTCATATGTTGAAATCCTAAACTTCACTGTGATGGTATTAGCAGACAGGGACTTTGGGAGCGAATTAGGTCAGGAGGGTGGATCCCTCAGGAGAAGGATTAGTGCACTTATGAAAAGACACCAGAGAGCTTTCTGTCTCTTTCTCCTTTCTGCTACTCAAGGATATAATGAGAAGACAGCCATCTATACATCAAGAAGAAGGCCAACATCAAACTCTCAATATGCTGGCACCTTGATCTTCAGCTTCAGAACTGTAAGAAATAAATCTCTGTGGTTTAAGCCACTCAGTCAATGGTATTTTTGTTATGGCACCCAGAACTAACTAAGACAATCTGCTTTCACAGGTCATTAATGAAAACTTTTCAGTGTAAGTACAGTTATTTTGTAAATGTTGATGGGAAAATTCATTGTCTTATTACTAAAAAACTTAAAGCAAGTATTTAGGTTCAACAGGCTCAGAAGTAAACAGCCATCTCACGGTGGAGCCACTCAGTCAATAGCACTGACTTGGCAGGATGGAGGAAGCTGAAATTGACAAAAAGAAGGTAACCTTCTTATATTTTGAAGTTTGAATGCTCTTTTCCTTTCCCCCCAAGGGATATTATGGTAGAACTGGTAAAATTCAGATTCTTTGATCAAAGACTATATTTGATTCCTTCATCTTAAGAACTGTAGTGCATGCTGGGTGCCTGTAGCTCAAATGGCTAAGGTACCAGCCACATACACCAGAGCTGGCGGGTTCAAATCCAGCCCAAGCCTGCCAAACAACAATGAAAACTACAACCAGAAAATAGCTGGGCGCTGTGGCGTATGCCTGTAGTCCCCGCTACTTGGGAGGCTGAGGCAAGAGAATCGCGTAAGCCCAGGAGTTGGAGGTTGCTGTGAGCTGTGATGCCACAGCACTCTACACAGGGCAATAGCTTGAGGCTCTGTCTTAAAAAAAAAAAAAAAAAAAAGAACTGTAGTGCAGGCTCGGCGCCTGTAGCTTAGCAGCTAGGGCACCAGCCACATACACTGGAGCTGGCGGGTTTGAGCCTAGCCCGGGCCTGCCAAACAACGATGACAACTGCAACCAAAAAATAGCTGGGCACTGTGGTGGGCGCCTGTAGTTCCAGCTACTTGGGAGGCTGAGGCAAGAGAATTGCTTAAGCCCAAGAGTTTGAGGTTGCTGTGAGCTGTGACACCACGGCACTCTACCAAAAGTGACGTAGAGGAAAAAAAAAAAACCCAAAAAATGAATTGTAGTACAATTAGAATATGGAGTAATTCACTGAGATTATGAAGTATGAGAAAATGCTACTATATATACTTAAATTGTATATGTGGGCTGGGCATGATGGCTCACACCTGTAATCCTAGCACTCTGGGAGGTTGAGGTGGGTGGATTGCTTGAGTTCAGGAGTTTGAGACCAGCCTGAGCAAAAGTGAGAACCCCTGTCTCTACTAAAGACATCTGTAGTCCCAGCTACTCGGGAGGCTGAGGCAAGAGAATCCCTTAAGCCCAAGAGTTTGAGGTTGCTGTGAGTTGTGATGTCACAGCACTCTAGCGAGGATGACATAGTGAAACTCTGTCTCAAAAAAAAAATGTTTAGCTAGTTAATCAAACCTGTTTGAAGTCTTTTAATAAATGAGATGTGGTGTTGTCTCATGCAAAGGCTATCGAGGAGTATGTGACAGGTAGCCTGTTCTGAAGGAGTCTATAGGGTAATTAGGATTTTCACACAAGAATATGCCTAAAGAAAGATGCTGAACAGCATATACTGTGAACCTATTGAGTATTATAACACAGCAAAAGTACCAGACCAGAAATTTCAGATTTAAGCCTATCTTGAAAGATGGGTAGAATTTTAAGTGGGCAGAGGTTTATCCTGGCAGGAAAGAGCAATGTGAGCAAGAAATATAAGAATAATGGCCGGGTGCGGTAGCTCACACCTGTAATGTTAGCACTCTGGGAGGCTGAGGTGAGTGGATTGCCTTAGCTCAGGAGTTCAAGACCAGTCTGAGAAAAAGCAAGACTAATCTCTACTAAAAAAGGGAAAAATTATCCAGGTGTTGTGGCAGGCGCCTGTAGTCCCAGATATTATGGAGGATGAGGCAGGAGGATCGCTCAAGGCCAAGAGTTTGAGGTTGCTTTGAGCTGTGATGCCACAACACTTAACCCACAGAGTGAGACTCTGTCTCGAAAGAAAAAAAAAAGAAAGAAGAGAAAAAGGAAAAGGAAAAGAAAAAAGAAAAGAAATGGAAGAATAAGAAATGAGGAGGTGAATTTTGGCTAGAGTCACAGTCAGAGGTTTGACCTGCCCCAAGACTGCGCAAAGTGAGATAAGGTGCACAGCTCACAACATGGATGCAGGCTGTGAATGTCAGGTCAATGGCTTTGGACTTTGTCATGTCCACAGAATGGAACCCCTGAAGATTTCTGAACTGGGGCTTTACGTGATAAAAGTTCTATTTTCGGAAGTTTACTGGAATAGAAAGAAGCCAACAGGAAACAGGGTGTGGCCATGAGGAAAAGGCTGAGGCTACAGTGACAGTGGCACTGGAGGCAGGGATAAATCTGTGTGGGATCCTGGGGACATCAGTGACAGGGGCCGCTGGCTGAAGCGGAAGAGATGGTTTAGTGGAGTCTGCTCTCTTGTGTGCCAGTCTGATCAGCAGGTGGTCACTGCTCGGAGAGGTGCCCAGAGCAGTACTGGAGTCTAACTCCAAGCTCTCAAGGAAGGGCACAGTGAGCAGTCATCTGTGATATCCACCCCTGGCTCAGGTGGAGTGATGAGGGTGAGAAAACTCAGCTGTATCTACCAGCAGCATGCATTTGGAAATACCCCTGATTCACTTCTTCCTTGGCAGACCCAGCAATTCAAGTAATGTGTGTCTGAAATACTTAGAAGTTGGCTCGGTGCCTGTAGCTCAGCCAGCTAGGGTACTAGCCACATACACTGCAGCTGGCACGTTTGAATCTAGCCTGGGCCTGCCAAACAACAATGACAACTACAACCAAAAAAAATACTCACAGTGTTATGGTGGGTACCTATAGTCTCAGCTACCTGGGAGGCTGAGGCAAGAGAATTTTGCTTGATCCCCAAAAGAGTTTGAGGTTGCTGTGAGCTGTGACGCCATGGCACTCTCCTGAGGGCAACATAGTGAGACTGTCTCTAAAAAAAAAAAAAGAAAAGAAAAGAAATATCTAAAAGTTGGTTTTTAAAAACTTACCTTTTCTGGCTGGGTGTGGTGGCTCACACCTGTAATCCTAGCACTCTGGGAGGCCAAGGTGGGTGGATTGCTTGAGTTCACAGGTTTGAGACCAACCTGAGCCAGCAAGACCTCTGTCTCTACTAAAAATACAACAAACTAAGTCAAGAAGATCATTTAAGCCCAAATTTGGAGGTTACTGTGAGCTATGATGTCGCTAAGGCACTCTACCCAGGGCAACAACTTGAGACCCTATCTCAAAAAAAAAAAAAAGAAAAAACAAAAACTTACCTTTTCTTAGCTGGGCATTGTGGTGGGCACCTATAGTCCCAGCTACTTGGGAGGCTGAGGCAAGAGGATGGATTGAGACCAAGAGTTTAAGGTTGCTGTGAGCTATAATGATGCCAGGGAACTCTACCCAGGCTGACAAGCTGAGACTGTATCAAAAGAAAAAAAAAATCTTGCCTGTTTTGGGGTTCCTGTGTGACCCCCCGCCCCCACTTTTGGTCCTCCTCGCTGTCTCAGTATCCTTGGCTATGACTCCTTCACACTTCCTGCCCTGTATCCCTCTTGGGCCTTCAAATCCTGGGATTCCTCAGCACTTAACCTGGTCTCTGCTCTCTCTTCACACCTGTCTTCTCTATCTCCATAGCTTCAGTAGACTATTTTTGGTTTTGTTTTGTTTTGTTTGAGACAGAGTCTCACTTTGTCACCCTTGGTGGAGTGCCACAGAGTCATAGCTCACAGCAACCTCAAACTCCTGGGCTTAAGGAATTCTCTTGCCTCAGCCTCTCAAGTAGCTGGAAGTGCGGGTGCTGGCAACAATGCCCGACTATTTTGTAGAGATGAGGTCTCACTCTTGCTCAGGCTGATCTCCAACCTGTGAGCTCAGGCAATCCACCCACCTCAGCCTCCCAAGTGCTGGAATTACAGGCCTGAGTCATTGCACTCAGCTTCCAGTAGAGATTATTATTATTATTATTATTTTTTTTTTGAGACAGACTTTCACTTTGTTGCCCTTGGTAGAGTGCTATGGTGTCACAGCTCACAGCAACCTCCAGCTCTTGGACTTAGGTGATTCTCTTGCCTCAGCCTCCCAAGTAGCTGGGACTATAGGCGCCTGCCACAATGTCCGGCTATTTTTTGGTTGCAGTTTGGCTGGGGCTAGGTTCGAACTTGCCACCCTTGGTATATGGGGCCGGTGCCCTGCTCACTGAGCCATGGGCGCCGCCCTCCAGTAGATATTTTAACACACAGAAATTCAGAGGTTTGTCTTTAGTCTTTCTTACGAGCTCATTTGGGCACACATCATTGTCTGTCCAACATCTCCATTTCAGTCAAACTCAGAAGATTTAAAACTGATCACAAAACAATCCCCTCACAACCCTTGCATTGTCCACTTTCTTCCTGGAAGTCACTCTTAACAATTTCTCCCCCACTGCAATTCAATCAATCAAAGTCCTGAGAACACATAGTACCTCTTATTCTATTATGTGATTTGTTGTTTGTTTCTAATATCTATCCAGGCTCGGCACCTGTAACTCAGTGGCTAGGGTGTAGGCCACATTTTTTTTTTTTTTTTGAGACAGAGTCTCACTTTGTCAACTTCGGTAGAGTGCCATGGCATCACAGCTCACAGCAACCTTCAACTCCTGAGCTTAGGCGATTCTCTTGCCTCAGCCTCCCAAGCAGCTGGGACTACAGGCTCCTGACACAACACCCGGCTATTTTTTTGTTGCAGTTTGGCTGGGGCCGGGTTCAAACCCACCACCCTCGGTATATGGGGCCAGCGTCCTACTCACTGAGCCAGAGGTGCTGCCCTATTATCAATTAAAAAAAAAAAAAACTTTATGGGAGGGTACTTTGTTTTACATATTTGTATTTTCCCAAAATTCTTTCACTGAAGAAAGAATTCCTTGTCTCCAATGAGGTGGTGGCTTTGGGAAGAGATTAGGTCAGAAGGGCAGAGCCCACATGAATAGGATTAGTGCCCTTTTAAAATGACAGCAGAAAGCTTGCCTTTCTCTCTCTGCTCTTCACCATGTGAGGCTGCAGGTTAAAGGGAGCTGCCTTGCCTTCCCACCGTGTGAGGAGACAGCAAGAGGTGCCATCTGCAAACCATGAAGCAGGCCTTACCTGACCCACATTTTCCCCGTGCCTGGATCTTGGACTTCCCAACTTCAAGTTAAGTGAGAAATGAATTTCTATGGCTAGAATTTTGTTGCAGCTGCCCAAATGGACTGAGACAGGGTTGTATTGACACACAAACCCAGTGCATGACATTTGGAAGTGCTCCACAGGTGAGAAGTTAGTTTTTGTTTTTTTGTTTTTGAGACAAAGTCTCACTAGGTCACTCTTGGTATAGTGCTGTGGTGTCACAGCTCACAGCAACTTCCAACTCTTGGTCTAAAGGGATTCTTTTGCTTCAGCCTCCCAAGTGGCTGGACTACAGGCACCCACCATGACACACCCGGCTATTTTTTTGTTGCAGTTGTCATTGTCATTACCCGTCCCGGACAGGTTCCGAACCCACCAGCCTGAGTGTATGTGGCTGGCACTGTAACCACTGGGCTACGGGCACTGAACTACAAAAAGTATTTTTTTTTCTTTTCCTTTTTTTTTAAGAGACAGAGTCTCACTTTGTCCCCTTTGGTAGAGTGCCTTGGCGTCACAGCTCACAGCAACCTCCAGCTCTTGGGCTTAGGTGATTCTCTTGCCTCAGCCTCCCAAGTAGCTGGGACCACAGGCGCCTGCCACAACACCCGGCTACTTTTTTTATTGCAGTTTGGCCAGGGCCAGGTTTGAACCCACCACCCTTGGTATATGGGGCCAACGCCCTACTCACTGAGCCACAGGCATCACCCCAAAGAGTATTTTTTTAAAAAAATCAAAAATGGTTGGTATTAAATGTTTTTTTCAGAATCTATACAAATATATTAATTTTTTAGTATTCTAATATTATGAATTATTTTAATAGATTTTCCAACAGTGATACACACTTTAATTCTTTGGCTCTATCTCACTTAGTTGTCTGTTGTATGTTATAATAGTCATGTAATGTTTGCCTAATATTTTATTTGGAATTCTTGCCATGTCAGTTTTAAATGATATGGCTCTATTGTTTTTTTTTTCCCCCACTATTATAGATGGGGTTTTGATTTAGCAGTAAGATAACTTCACAAAAAAGGCTTGGGTAGTTTTCTTGTACTTTATAATCAAGAACAATTTAGCAATGGAATTATGCATCCCTCTTAATGGGTTAGTAGAATTCTATTGTCAAACCACCTGGTCACAGGAGTTTTTTGTGAAGGGATATGTCTGTTTAGTTTTCTAGTCTCTTTGGGGGTCATTTTGGTCATTTATATTTTCCATGAAAATTATCCATTTCATTCTGGTTTTTGTATATTCTGTCAAGCAAAGTATTTCAGTTTTTTTTTTTTTTGCTTAGAGACACAATCTCTGTCCTCCACGCTGGAGTACAGTGCTTCATAGCCCACTGCAGCCTGCAACTCCTGGGCTCAAACAATCCCGCATGCCACTCCAGGCTGAAGCCACTATGCTTGGCTAATATTTTTTTTTTTTTGAGACAGATTCTCACTATGTTGCCTTTAGTAGAGTGCCATGGCATCACAGCTCACAGCCATGTCAAACTCTTGGGCTTAAGTGATTCTCTAGCCTCAGCCTCCCAAGTAGCTGGGACTACAGGCGCCCGCCACAATGCCTGGCTAGTTTTTGGTTGCAGTTGTCATTGTTGTTTAGCTTGCCCCGGTAGGGTTTGAACCCACCAGCTTCCATGTATGTGGCCAGCACCTGTAGCTTCAGTGAGCCTGGTTGGCTAATTTTTTAAAAAAATTTTATAGAGACGAGGGTCTCTATTTTGCCAGGGCTGGTCTTGAACTCCTGGCCTCAAGAGATCCTCCCGCCTCAGGCTTCCAAAGCACTGTGAGTCACTGATAGTTTTTAAAAATTGTGATTATTTCTTTAGATGTTATACAATTTAGATTTTTATATCTTATATAACCCAAATGTTATATAAGAAAGAACTTTTCAACTTCCAGGAAGTAGACTTTTTTGGTTTTTAGCATAAGACATCTAGACATCTAGATTTGCATCTGTCAGATTTAGCATCTGGCATCTAGATTGGTTGTATTGTGACCTGAAACTGTTTGTTGTTCCATTTCTATTTTTGAAATCATTGATAATTTAGGGGAAGAATTCAGACTGTATTTGTGACCTTAATGTTTTTAGTTGTTGTGAATGTTTGTGGACACTTTGAAAGAAGCTTATTTTGACAATAGAAGATATATATCCTTGTCCTCAACCTCAATAATTACATTATTTAGGCTTTCTACACTCGCGTTCATTTTTGTTCATTTGACCTACTATGGGCTGAGAGAGCCTTGGTTCATAAGTCTCACGCGTCCAGTAACTTTAGTTCTGTGGATGTTGGTAATTTGAAAAATGTTCTTCTTTGTTTCTCTTTGCCCTGAATTGATCATCGTGCGATATTAAAGCTATGCTACCTGCTGTCGTTTTATTTTCCCCATTTACCTAATATTCCTTTACTGGTTCTTTTATTTTCAATCTCTGAGAAAAGTCCTCTCAAGTTTTCCTTCTTGCCCAGAGAGAATGTGAAGTCTTTTTTTTTTTTTGTAGAGACAGAGTCTCACTTTGTCACCCTCAGTAGAGTGCCGTGGCGTCACACAGCTCACAGCAACCGCCAATTCCTGGGCTTAGGCGATTCTCTTGCCTCAGCCTCCCGAGTAGCTGGGACTACAGGCACCTGCCACAACACCTGGCTAGAGAAATTAAATACTTTAACAATATCCACATGTTGAAGAAATTTGCTAAAACTAAACCAACTCTCCAGGATATTCTCAGACCTATCCTCCATAATGACCAGCATAATCCTCCACCACAAAAGAAAACTCACCCAGAAACTTTTTATCGAATTTCAACTTCCACAGTGATGAAAGGATTGAATATGTCCACTGGACTTTCTAAAGACTTTATCATTGCTTTCAATTAATGTGAATGGTTTAAATTGTCCTCTAAAGAGGCATAGGTTGGCTGATTGCATGCAAAAACTCAGGCCAGATATCTGCTACACACAAGAATCTCATCTTACCTGAAAAGATAAATTTAGACTCAAGGTGAAGGGATGGTCATCTATATTCCAGGCAAATGGAAAACAGAAAAAAGCAGGTGTTGCAATCTTATTTGGAGATACAATAGGCTTTAAACCAACCAAAGTAAAGAAGGATAAAGACAGACATTTCATATTTGTTAAAGGTACTACTCAATATGATGAGATTTCAATTATTAATATTTATGCACCCAACCAGAATGTGCCTCAATTTATAAGAAAAA
>CAUYRH010039409.1:0-42279 GCA_963574655.1 Perodicticus potto
AGGAGCTGTGAGAAGCAGCAAAGCTTTGACTTGAGTAGGACCCGCCTAAGAAGACTCTGGCTTAGGAAATGGGGGTTCCACATTTAGTCCCAAGTGTAAAGTGAAGGAGACACCAAGGCACAGGTGTCTCCTCAGCAGTTGGCCAGCCTTTTTGGCTATTGGAGCCTCTGGTGGGCATTGTAGGTCCCCCTCCTTGCCTGAAGGCTGGACATTTCTTATTCCAAAATCAGCAACAAAGTCAACAGGGGAAAACTCGGTATGTTAACGAACTGAAACACATATTACTAATACTTTTATAAAATTCTGTTGGGCTTGAAGTAGAACATGAGGCGCAGTACTCAACTTTCAATGTTTATCTTTAAATTCTATGCTGTTTTGGTCTCAAGTGAAATATAAAAGAAGCCTGAATAGCCTCTGTTATAGGCCTATCTCCTGCTCAAAGGGAATGAGCAGAGAATAGGTCCTGTAGTTACACAGTAGGGTACCGGGTGATATAAGTGACTGTGAATTGGGATTTGAGACCCTTTGTGGCAGTATACTTACTTCTCTGTGGTGTCATTATACTAGTCTCTGTAATGTCTTAAACAAAGTAAACAGTTTTGTTAAGTAGGAGGCCATTGTTACCTGATTCTCAGTACTTCGGAGATGCTCTTTTGATGACCTTGTGGCTGCTTACCTGAGATTCCCTAAAGATGTAACAAAATTAACGAAGTACAGTAGGCAATGCAATGGGAACAGCAATGTGATCTCACGCATTCCTAGCTGCCCCTTAACTGATTTCCAATAACTTTCCCTTTTGTTGTGTTTGGATAATCTCCAATTATTTGGAGTTATTATTGGTTAAAGAGATCTTGTTTTAGAGAAAATAGCCAAGAGATCTTCCTATTTTGCAAAGTAAGAACACCACTAGAGGGTGGTAGCTGAGAAAGGGGACAACTCATTCCAGCATAGAGTCTGCAGAAGAGGAATATGCATCTCCAAGATGCCAAACTTAACCCAAGGCATTATCCTAGACATTTAAATGAAAAGAGGTCAATGTTTCACCATAGAAGCTGTGTCCGACCAAGAATTGTCTGATTCAGAGGAGAAATCATGGTGTGGTGGGGAAGGTAATGCAGTGAGTGCAGGCCTACCTCAGAAGTATCACCACTTCAGTTCCACACCATGACAATAAAGGCAGTCACATGAACTCCCTCAGCAAGTCATAATCTTTTTACTGGTAAAGGGTCTTTTGCCTTGATGCTGAGGGCTGCTGATTCATCAGGGTGGTGGTAGCTGAAAGTTCGAGTGACTGTTGCAATATATTAAAATAAGATAATGATTATGTTTTCTGCATTAGTTGACTCTTCCTTTCACAAAAGATTCCTCTGTAGTATGCGATGCTGTTTGATACCATTTTACCTACAGTAGAACCTCTTTCAAATTTAGAATTGATTCTCTCAAATTCTAAACTAAGTTTATGTAATATTCTAAATTGTTTGTTGTCATGTCAATAACATTCACAGCACCTTCAAAAGTAGATTATATCTCAAGAAACCACTTTCTTTGTTCATCCATAATGAACTACTCCCCATTCATTAAAGTTTTATCACAGGATGGCTGCACTTCAGGTCCATCTGCATCCTCCATTTCTAATTCTAGTTCTCTTGCTCTTTCCACCACATCTGCAATGACTGCCTCCACTGATGTCTTGAACCCCTCAAGGGGTTCAAGATCACCCATGTGGGTTAGAATCATGTGGGTCACCCATGTGGGTTAGAATCAACTTCTAAACTCCTCTTCGTGTTGGGATTTTGACCTCTTCCCATGAATGTTTTTAAGGGCATCTAAAATGGTGAACCCTTTCCAGAATGTTTTCAATTTCCTTTGCCCAGATCAATCAGAGGAATCACTATGGAGCTGGAGCCTTATGAAATGTATTTCTTACATGGTAAGGCTTGAAATTTAAAACTGTTCCTTAATCCATGTGCTACAGAATGGGTGTCTTGTTTGCAGCTTAATAACATTAATCTCCTTGGACATCTTCACCTGAGCTCTTAATTGATGAGGTATATTATCAACGAACAGGAATATTTTGGAAAAGTACCGTTTTTCTGAGCAGTAGATCTCATCTGTGGGCTTAAAATATTCAGGATCTCCTTCCAATACAAGATTGTATTGTCCACATTGAAAACTCATAGTTTAGCGGACCCACCTTCATCAGTGATCTTAGTGAGATCGTTAGGCGAACTTGCTGCAGCTGCTATGTCGGCACTTGCTGCTTCACTGTGATGTATGTGATGGAGATGGCTGCCCCCTTTCAACTGCATGGACTGCTAGCAAACTACTAGCTTCAAGCTTTTCTTAAGCTTTTTTAGGTCTCTCAGCTTTCGCAGAATTTAAAAGTAATCCAGGGCTTTGCCTGGGTTGTTTTAGCTTTAGGGAATGTTTTGGCTGGTTTGATTTTCTGTCCTTTCCATTACAACTTTCTCCACATCAGCAATAAAGCTGTTTTGCTTTTTTATCATTCAAGTGTTCACTGGAGTAGCAATTTCAATTTCTTTCCAGAACTTTTTCTTTGCATTCAAAACTTGACTGACTATTTGGTGCAAAAGGCCCAGCTTTCAGACTATTTCAACTTTTGACATGTCTTCCTCGCTAAGCTTAATCATTTCTCGCTTTTAAAGTGAGAAGTGGGTCACTCTTCCTTTTTCTCGAACACTTCAAAACCAGTGTTGAGTTATTCATTGGCCTAATTTCAACATTGTTGTGTCTCAGAATCATGAAGTACAAAGAGAGGGGGAAGGAAGGGAGAATGGCTGCTTTGTGTAGTTCTTAGAACACGAACAACATTTACTGATTAAATCACCATTCTACATGAGTGTGGTTCATGGTTCTCCAAATGAATTACCATAGTAATATTAAAGATCACTGATCACAGATCACAATAACTGATCTAATAATATAATGAAAAGTTTTGAAATATAGCAAGAATTACGAAATCGTAACATGGAACGAGCATATGCTGTGGGAAAAATGGTATCGATAGACTTGTTCAACACAAACTGCCAGAAATCTTCAATTCATAAAATAACTAAAAAATAATTTGCAAACCACAGTAAAATGAGTTGTGTCTGTGTACAAAATAACAAGAGTTCTATGGATGATTTACAAAATTGTTGTTTGAAACACCCGATTATCAAAGGAAGGAAAGAATTGATAGCTACCAGAACCAAACCTTTACCATAGTCTTCCTGTATGTTACCACATTTTGTCTCAGCAACATTTGTGCAAAGTAGGTGATAAACATTGAGTTTCAGAGAAGGAAACTGAAGCTACAAAAGGTGAGGCAATTTGTTCAATTTGAATTTAGAAAGATGGTATATATATTCCATGCTCAGCCATAAAAAAGAATCAAATTGTTTCTTTTATAATAACATGGATGGAACTAGAGGCCATTATCTTAAGTAAATTAACTTAAAAGTCAAATACAACATGTTCTCGTTTGTAAGTGGGAGCTAAATAATTGTACATATGGACATAGAGAGTGGAATAATAGACTTTGGAGACCAGAAGGATGAGAGGGTGGGAAGAAGGGAAGGAGGTAAGGAATATAAAATTACCCAGGAGGTGTGGTGTGGCCACTCCTTACACTGTGAGCCCAGTCTCCACAGCGATGCACTATATCCGTGTAACAATCTATACTTGTATCACCCTTAGTCTGTTTTTAGAACTTTACATTTTAATTTTTCATAAATGGAAAAAAACATAAATTTAGATCTGTCTCTTGGGTTAGCTCTAGAGTGAAACACCAGATGTTACCTCGTTTCTTTGATGTGAATTTGCATAACACTGCATCTGCCTCATAACCTATTAACTTGTATGATACTTACAGACAAAAGATTGAAAATAAAACCTTAGGAGAATGGGTTTGAAGCTTTGCTTTCCAGGGTCTTCAGATTGTTTGGAGTTGCTTTTCAGTCTTCAGATTGCTCAGAAACCATCTTGAGTAGCGAAAAAAAGGGGCTGAGCATACGGGGCTCTGGATCTGCACCCTCATAGCAGGCAAAGAAACTCCACTTTGTCTTTTTATAGACTGGGATACATATGCTATTAGGAGGAAGGTCTTCATCCCTACAAAAAGTTTGAAATGTAGATAACAGTATTACCTACTGGCAAACAACCACCACAAAAGTTTTCAATGGACAATACAAGCTGTTGTAGAAAAAAAAAATGTCTCTTATTTATTTAAAACCCAAGAAATTACTAAGGCAGGAATCAAATAATTTCTTCAAAAATATACATGCCATATTCTGCCAATTGATCATAACTTGATCTGTTCTAATCACCAAAAGATACTTTCTTCCATGGGAAAACACACATTTTTGAAAAATTAGGATGAAGCGCTCTTAGAAACCCCAAACCAGTGTTTGGGCACCTGTGTGAAATGCAGGTGTGAGCCTCCAGTTGATGTCACAGCACTGGCTATGAAATGACTGATGGTTAAAAAACAGGCAATGGTAGGGAACCAGGGTATTGATGCAAGTGCTATGTAGAGAGAGCTGCTCAAACAGCACCGCAGTGGCTTTATCTATGTGAGTGGGTGAAGCAGAGGGAGCAAGAAGAATAAGCTTCATTTTCCTGTGCAGTCTGGCAAGGGCTTCCTAACTGGGATTTCAAAAACATCTTGAAAGGAAGCCTACTGCATTTTCACCCATTGAATCTAAAATATCAGTCCAAAAGATTACATTCTGGAAAAGTTACCTCCAGGAAATCAGCCCTTTGAGTGTTTCAGACAATTTTCCATTTTTTTTTTTTTCTGGGCTTTGGTGACCCATCCTTAGTATGCTAAATAGAAAAAAAGTGGATGATATATTTGAAGTCAGACTTTTGCTTCACCAAAAGCTAAAATTACTAACTTTTGAGCAAAGACCAAGTTGGACAAGAGCCTTTTTAATTTTGAAAATTTTTGTGGGAAGGCCTGGAAATAAAAAATGACAAGTGAATGAGTTGGAAATTACTACAATAATTATACAACTTTGAACTTACCGTCATAAATTGTAGATACTTGTTAGATGCATGCTACAGTTTCGACAAAGCTGTACTAATGGGCATAATAAATCTTAAACTGGAGTACTCAAGTATTTAAAACAAGCACTAGACCAACCAAAGAAAATATTTTAAATGAGCAATGCTAAATGAATCAAGTCCTTTTCAGGTAGCATGGGTCTCCTAGATCTCATGGTTTCTAGAGTATTTGCCAAATGATTTTTGCATGTGCTAAAACCTTATTTGTGAGCATTAGTAATGGGGCAAAAAGTAATGATGAGATGAAACATTAAGGACTAACGAAAGTTCTGACACTGTTTGGGCCAATGAGAGAAGGTAGAAAATTAGTAGGTTTCTTTTATATGGAACAGTGAAAGAAAATGACAGTATAAGATACCTGGCTCTTTCTTACAAATTTGACTGTACGAAAGTGGTCATTTTTTTTTTCAGCCAAAGCTGGTCTAGAATTAAATTTAAAAGTTTTAAAATACATGATGGCATGATTATTAAATATTGAAAAATAAGAAAAATAAATTCAGGCTATGTATGTTATATATAAATTTGTGGGCCAATGAATGTGAAACAAATGTTCAACGTATATTGTGGTCATTTGTTTTGTTTTGTTTTGTTTTTTTATATTTATTTGTTTATTTATTTATTTATTTATTTATTTTTGAGACAGAGTCTCACTCTATTGCCCCCAGGCTAGAATGCCAGGGTGTCATAGCTCACAGCAACCTCAAACTCTTGGGCTCAATCGATCCTTCTGACTCAGTTTCCCAAGTAGCTGGGACTATAGGCACCAGTCACAACATCTGCCTAATTTTTCTATTTTTATTTTTTTATTTTTTTAGTGGTCATTTATTCCTTCAGAGAGAGATCTTCTCTCTGGTCTTCTGTACAGATTGCTAACTATAAGGGAAACAGAGCAATTGTTTTGAGAATATTTAGGTCGAACAATAAAAGTTAAACTCTGTGTAAGTTGTCAGCATCAATTTTATATAGGCAACCAGAGCTTAATTATTATTTTTTTTAGTTCTATATATTTTATTAAATTTTATATTCACTAGTTACAAGTTGTACTTGCCCTTTAATTTTTTTTTATTATTAAATCATAGCTGTGTACAGTTTGTTTGCACTTCCCATTTTCCATCCTCAACAGCACAATGGAATAGCTAGCATAAGCCATTTAAACCAATTTCGGCTATTTTCCCCATTATGCTATGTGTTTGTGATGAGAAATCTGGCATAGATCACTGGGGAGGTCTACAGAGTTGGCAGAATTAGATGCTCTCTTTAAAGGGTGTGTGTGGAGAGTGTGGAATAAGGGCAACATGCATGCATGGAATTTATGATGCTGAAAATTTTAGGGAAAAAGGGGAAATGCCTTTGCTAACTCAATCATCTTCTGCTGACAGTAGCCTAGCCTTGGGGAAAAGGAAGACATTTATGTGATTCTTCTCTCTATTAACCATCAAGCTGATTCAAATGTGGATTTTCTCTCTTTTACTCAACAGGGTAAAATGAACCAGATTTCCCCTCTTTCTCTCCGGAGGAGCCTGGCAGTTTCCAGAGCTGATGAATCCACGCAAACCAGCACTGCAGATTAGCAAGAGGCTATCCCAGAGCTTCCCACACCAGGTTTCATTTTCTTTTTCCTTTTTTTTTTTTAATTGTTGGGGATTCATTGAGCGTACACAGAACCAGGTTACATTGATTGCTTTTGTTAGATAAAGACCCTCTTATAATTGTGCCCCGCACCCCCAAAACTGTAGATTTCATTTTCAAATGCCAATAGAAGAGCAAATAGTGCATCTGCACTTTACATTTTCTGCTATGGAGGGAGCGTTCAGAGTCCAGCTCTAACATTCTAAGTCTCTATATTTCTACATATTAGCAAATAGTGAAGTGCATTTTAATGCCATGAATTTCAGAGTTCACTGAAATTCTTCCTCCATATATATGAAATTTATCTCCAACACAAATATATATATATATATACATACATATATATATATAATGACATACAGCTTTAAATGTCTTAATAAAAATAAATGAGTCTCTAAAAGACCATAAGGGCGTGCAGGTTAACTCAACAAAGATCACCGAGGTTGCTAACCTGGCTCAGGCCCTCTCAGGACAGATGGATTTGAACCTTTTCTCCTGAAACACATGAGTGAGGAAGGATCTTTTTGCTTCCTTAGGCCCATGCTATTGTGATCTAAACACAGAGCAGAGGTGGGGGAAAGTTGTCACAAAGCACTTCTATGTGGTGGCTCCTTTGGCCATTACCAGTTCATCAGAAATGCTAAGTCAGACAGGATGTGCTCAATAAGGGGTGATTGTTGATTGCTGACTTGATTACAGAAAATGGGAAAGGGTTTCTGTTAAACAATTTGTTTACACAAGCTGTTGATTTCAGTTCTAAGCCTTGAATACTTGAGCGGTTATATTAGCGGAATAGTGAAGACTTTCCCTTTGGGGTGGTAGAGAATCACAAAAGGTTAACAGGGTTAACAGTTAACCATTCTCCTGAACAGGATCTTGGTATTCAGTGTTGACCAGCCAGGAAGAGGGCTTGTGAGGGCAGTAGCAGAACATAGGCAAGTCTGCTTTTCCCTGAAGGCGCACTGTCATCTGCAAGGCTCTTTCCAGGTGTCATATCTAAAAGCCCAAATAGTTTTGTCAGGAAGTACCATGCAAGTGGTTTCACAAGCCCATCTTGAGCCAAATCAGCAGCTGATTTTAGGAATCTGTGATTTCATAAAGTAAGACACACCATGCGATGTGAATGTTGGTCATCTTTTCCCATCGGAATGCACATAAGTAACAGCAAGTACCATTCTCGAAAGATACGTTCTTTAAAGAGGCTCTCCATGAAAATTTTACAGTAGGCCCCCACCTTATCCAGGGTTTCACTGTGCAAGGTTTCAGTTATCCGAGGTCAACCGCGATCCAAAGTATTCAGCAGAAGATTCCAAAAATAATTAATAAGTTGTCTTGGTGGTGATGAATTATTATTTTGTTGTGTAGCTCAATTCTGTTTGCTGAGATTTTATTGAGAATTTTAGCATCTATGTTCATAAGGGATATTGGTCTGGAGTTCTCTTTTTTTGTTATGTCCTTTCCTGGCTTTGGTATCAAGGTGATGTATGCTTCATAGAATGAGTTGGGCAGGGTTCCATCTTTCTCAATGTTATAGATTAGTTTCTGCAATAGAGGTTCAAGTTCTTCTTTGCAGGTTTGATAGAGTTTTGATGTGAAACTGCCTGGTCCAGGACTTTTTTTTTTTTTTTTTTGCTGAAAGATTTTTTTACTGTTGCTCCAATTTAGGAACTTGATTTTGGCCTGTTTAGACACTGCCTGCCTGCTGGTCACTTCGTAGCTGACTGGGTTACCAGAGTGAGAAAATACAGTATGTACAGGGTTTAGTACTGTCCACCCAATCAGGAATCTACTGGGCGTCTTGGAATGTACCCCCTGCAGATAAGGGGGGACTGCTATATTTAGGAAGTTGTAGTTTTAACATTAATGTCACAGTGTCTTGCATTTGTTCTTATTAAGTTTTGAGTATTAAAACTTAAAGAAAAGAACAGTTTATGGGCTAGAAGGCAAACTTTTGTTGCGTGAAGATCATATTCTAAATATCAAAAATTCCATGAACATTTATATAGTCACTGATATCAGTATCATTGATACTTTTACTGCATCATTGGGAAATTACATGAGGGAAAAGACAAGAATGAATTCAGTGGTGCTTTTAGTTATTACTGTCTTGTTAGTCAAAACAGAAATTCATTATATGTGAAACTGACATTGCACAAATATGTAAAATACACTCTTCATTCATTCAGTGGGCTATGCTTGACTTTTTTAGAAAATGCATTTGTAGACTTTCCTTGCAATAACTTGCTGGCCCCCTGGATGTTGTGGGCACAACTAGGGACCCATTAATCTAGAGCATGAACCAGCTGGTCTAAGAAAAATCTCATCAGTGTTTCAGGAGGCCATTACACAGCCTTCTGAAGGGGAAACAAAGGAAACAGCCTTCCTGGGTAAGCCTCCCCTCCTTGCAGAGCATGGTATGTGCGCACAATGGGGCAATAAGTAGACCACACTCTGTGTGGGCATCTGGAGGCATCAGTCACGGAGTTTTCACCTCATTCATCATTGACAATTTTCTGCTTTTACCAAAACAGGCACATAAACCTCTGTCCATTTACATCAATCCAAGCAATTTGGGGGTTGAATTCATACTTTTTGGATGGGTTGATTAAAAACATTTTTCACCATAGTAATTTAAAGAATATATATATACACGTATGTGTGTATATGTATACATATGTTTTTTGCTGTTTTTTGTAAGGATTGATGATTCTAGCCTGTGAGAGTAATTACATTTTACTTTATAAATTATGTATTGGTACCAAAATAAATAATATAGAATGGACAAACTTATAATCTATGCCACTTTTTAAATAGATATAAAACAGATATTTTTCTAAAACGGTGAAACACAAATGTAGGATTTTTCTGTTGGCAGGAAAAGATACATTAAAGAAATACAGAAATGTAGAATCTCACAGAGACATTTTGAAAATGTCTGCTGGCTGATAGCCAATAGCTGAATACCTGCCCTGTGCTACATTAGGGACCCAAAATCTTTAGCTTGCCAGTAGGATAAAAAAAATAAGAAACTTTCATATTCCAGATTCAATGATTTAGAAGTTTATTTATATAACTTTCTGTGAATCGGAAAGACAATAGGACAAAATTTAAGAAATTGAGAATGTGATTTATGAGATGAAGTAAAATGTAGAAATGCAAGACATATCCAACAGATCTAAGAAACGCAGACTTCAGCAGTTATATTGACTCGATTATCCTTAAGGTGGAAGCATTTATTTAACTCTCAGCCCAAGACATTGAAGGCCAAACAAAACTACAACACATAACCTTGCCAGCTAGCCTTCTTTCCCTATGGCCATTGCTATAGTTTGGATATTTGACCTTCCAGACTTCATGTTGAAATTTGATTCCTAAGGTTGGTGGTGGGGACTAATGGGAGGCCTTTGAGTCATGGGGGCAAATCTCTCATGAATGGCTTGGTTCCTTCCTCTGGGTAGTGAGTGTGCTGTCGCACTATTAGTTATAGAAGAGTTCCTCCAAGAGCTGGTTGTTAAAAAAAGCTTAGCATCTCATCCCACCCCTCTCCCTGCCTCTCTCACACATCAGCTCCCCTTCCCCTCTTGCCATCAGTGGAAGCGTCTGAAGCCCTCACCAGAAGCAGGTGCTGGTGCCATGAGCCAGATAAACCTCTATTCTCTATAAATTATCTAGCCTCAGGTATTCTTTATAGCAACACTAATAGACTAAGATAACTATTATCTTCAATCACATCTTTCATGTCTTTGATCATGACCTTAATGTCTTCAGTAATGAACTTACTTGGGGAGTTCTGGCATAGACGTCTGGCATACATATAAAATCTTTGACCCTTTTAGGAAGGATTCAAACACAGTTTTACATCCAGCTATTTCTAAAAACCAACCTTACTAACACATTTTTTTCATAGATTTAGAACAGTTACCTATTATATGTCATATACTAAGTTCATACAACACTGCATTTTCTATGCAGTAGGTTTACTCAGTTTTAGTTTGACTTAAAAGAAAATTAGATTGTAAAGAAAACTAAGAGTTATGGTACAAAAAACTTCTTCCTAATTTCTACACTCATTTTTAAGTATCTTATGTTAATTGCACATGCATTGTAATGCTACATTATACTTGAAATAGTGAAAAGATTTTTGCTTTTCAGGTATGAATGCAAAATACGAGTAAGTTAGGAAATAATTACAAGAGATTTTATACCTAAGTAAATAGTGTATTTAAAAGCAATTCACTGAGACTGTCACTGGTTTACTCAAGAAAAATGTATTGAATTTCTCTCATAGTCCAAGTGCATTGTGGATGGAAATATAGCTAAGTCATATGCCTTTGCAGACCAAAGGACTAGTGGATGAGATATATAGGGTGGCCAAAAAGTTCATGTGCAATTTAAAATAGTAAACAATTTTAGCAGCATATATCCAACATATGCTTGTACAAAATGTCATGGAGGCAACAAAGATGGAACAACTATCAGTGCTTAGAAATCAAAGATGGGATATGTGAACAAATTCATGGATAAAGTGTATTATTCACTTGAAATAGGCTGATGGGAAGGGCAGGAAACAGTAGAGGGTGGTAGATGCAGAGATGGTTTACACAGAGGGCAACATTCTGAAATTATGTGTAAAGATTTGAAGGGAAACTGCATAATTCTGTCAATTACAGGTCTGAACTTATGGTCTCTTCCAGAACTAAAATTCTATTTTACATCATATTCATAAATACATAAAAATTAACTTGAAGGCACAGTGTGTATTAATTTTTTATGGAAAATCTTCTGAAAAGTTTTAGTCCATCCATAGAATATTTTAAAAACCACATGTTTAAGTATTTGCCAACACACCAAAGTCTAAAAGTCAAGTTTACTTTATAAAACTTGAGAGCATGCTAAAAATCTCATTATTACCCCCCTTCCAGGGTGTCTGACTTAGTGAGCAGTGTTCTGGCTGCATTGGCATGCCAGTGATGAACTGTTTTCATACTGATACGTTCTCCACAAGTACTCAGAGTCCCATTAGGGGCTAGGAATATTAGGAAATGTTCACATCTATAAATGGGATCAGATATTCTTTTCAAACAAAAAGTGAATCACTGTTGGGCCGGAGTAGTGGCGGCTGGGGAAATCTAACAGTGTGAAGCATACTTGCTAGCTATAAAATTGTGCTTGAACCGACATTATTCAATGCTCTTGGAAAGTGAACAAAATCTCTAATTCAGTCTCAGTAAAATTGAACACAAAATGGCTGAATCCTGGGAAAATGTGAGCAGAGGAATGCGTGCCCAAGCACAGTCTTCTTAGTCCTTGAAACACCTCAGAGTCACTACAGAGCACTCAAGGCTTTCAAATGTTCCATAGAACCTTTAATGACATTATAGTGGGAGTGGTCTCTCTTGGTCAACAGTGGTGGAAAGTGAATTCCTCTGAAAGACCATACATAAGCTACATTTCCAGAAGAACTAGGAGGTAACCCCACTTTCTTATGACCTCCACAGGACAAGACTTCTCCATGTGTGATTTACCAAGTTGTCAGGCCACTGTCATTCCCTCCTCTGCCCCTCACTGTGGCCTCAGGCCCACTGGCCCTGATCAGGGCCCACTTGAGCACTGCGTCTCCAGTCTTCTTCAGGTAGAGCAACTGCTTCTGCTGAGGTGGCTTCAGTTTTCTTCTGGAGTGCCAGAGCACCGAGATCAATATGATTTTGTCATTCATTTTTCTTAATCTTGGGAGAATGACAAAGTGTTGAGATGCTAATAAACTGAGAACAAACAAAAATTGGACACAAATCAGAGGAGAGACAAAAGTTTGAAATATATAGAACAGTGATAGGATAGAAGAAAAATAAAATTTATTCTACAATAAAGTCTTGACTAAACCTTAATTAAAATTGCAGTTCTAAGTTGATCAAATTTACTTTTTAAACACTACTTTGAACATAAGCAAAAGAGTTTTAGAAGACTCCAAGATATCAATTTCAGAGTGTGCACTTGAACAAGATACGTTTATCTTACCCTCTTTCTATCTTCTTTTATAGTCACAGCAAGAGAATTATCTGCTATTTAGAATACGGAGTTATAAAAAATATACTCACCCAAGAAAAATCATTCATATTCAATATTTTAGTGTTCATGAATATGTGGTACCACATTTTATAATTATTTCAAGATCAATGGTTGAAATTCTTAACTATAATGTTTCATTTCCCAAGGATTCTACAAATTTACAGTTTCCTATATATAGATCTTATCAGGGACACATTCAGAAGAATTCATTCTCACCCACTTGTAAGAAATAATTTAGCACAAAAAATAATTTAGCAATCTGATATCTATTATTATCAGAATTACACCCCTATCTCTGCCTCAGAGCTTCTATTTTTCAGTCAATTTTAATAGGCAAAGTTAAGACGATGTTCAAGGTTTTAGGTTACAGAGAGTTTGGATTCTAAAAATCTAGTTTATAAAAGATTATTCCCATTATAAATGGATCCATTCATGCTGCAAATATTTGTTGTGCATCACCCGCCAGGTACTGTTTTATGTGCGTCTGATACACCAGTAAAAGCAGCAGCCGAAGGTCCACAGCCTTGGAGACTTACATTGTAATGGGGTGACACACACACACACACACACACACACACACACACATACACACACATTCCATATACACTGGAAGGTGATAAAGGCTAAGAAAAAAAAATAAAAAAACTCAACAGCAAAAAAAAAGATAGAAAAGAATTGGGTGTGCTGGTTTGAGTGTAGGGGAGAAGGTAAGAAAGAAGGATGGATTTGAGTGTTCAGCAGGGTAAGCAGGATAGGCCTTGCTGAGAGGAAAAATAAGTAAAGATTTGAAGGAAATGAAAGAGTGAGCCTGTTGGATATCTGGAAGAGCAGTGTTGGGGCAGAGGGAACAGTTGGATCAAATGTTCTGCCCCAGCAGTTTCCTGGGAAAGCCAGAATGCCCCAGATGACGGACGTACAAAATTAACCTTTGCTAGTAATTAAGAGCATCATCAGACTTCAGAACATAACATTTTGAGAAGAACCAGCATTAGACAAAATGGTTATAGTCTAAAAATGGCTATTAGCTAGAATTAAACCCAGAAAATCATTTTGTTAGGGTCGAAGCATTTATAGATTTCCACATCTGTCCCCTGGTTCTGCTGTGACAGAACCAGGGGACAGATGTCCCCTTTCTATAGCCCTGATCTCTAAACAATCCTTAATTCCATACACTGGTCTTGACGTGAGATGAAATAAAGGGTGTGTGCTCATTGGTTTCTTTATTTCTGCTCAGCATTGTCTGCACCTGTAGAAGCGCACCTTCACTCCTACCTGAAAAATTCTACTTCTTACGGAACCTGCCAAGCATTCTGCTGGACAAAGGCCTCTTGGGACAAGAGAGTATTTGGGAAGCTAATGTGCCCTAGAGTAAAGTCTAGGAAACTTCCTGGGAGTACTCAAAGTGGGCAGAGAGCTTACACCATGGAGGAAACACCAGGGGTTGCTGGAGTTCTGACCCACACACTGGGTGATATAGTGGGGAGAAATAATTCAAGGCTTTTTGTTGAATGCTTAGGAGCTTAGAAGGAAAATGCAACTGAACAAAAGAGCGAGGTTGTCTCCTGGGGGAATTCAAAGTCAGTGAGTCATAATGGTCTAATCACAAGGTTCACAATCCTTCCCTGCCTCTGACTATCTCCAGTGCCTTTGAATAGCCCCACCATGCCTATTCTATCCCATTGTTATAACTCCTTTGTAATGCTGACATAAGGCATATGAAAGGGGCCAGCACAATGTGTTATACATTTTCTTCTTTTCCTTTGAGAATTTTAACACATGTCAATACTTATAAGGTAGAATGATAGTGGCAAGTATTGTTTATTGCCTTCTTGGGACAGAAGGACAACTTAAATAACATTTATTTAAATGATGCAATTTGTTGGGGGTGATTTGAAATGGCAAAAAAATTCTAAAGGGACATGATTTTTCAATCTATAGTTTAAACACTTGGCATTTTCCTCTTGGTATGGACTTTCTTTGACAAAAATAAACTTTTCTTTTTTTCAGAAAGACCAGCTGTTTTTAGTCACATTGTGTAAAACAGAATCTAAGTATCTTCCAAAGGCTATTGCATTTCACTGTTCTTCCTGAATCCTTTATTTCTATGCAAATCATGCCAAGAAGAATCAATGAAGCACTATTGGGCAAGGATTCAAAGACTCACCACCCATGTTGGCTAACCTAGAGACTTGATTTTCTCTTGGCATGAACAGTCCAGAACTGTAAGGAACAAACCTGCATCATCTAACTCTTCCGGATGCTCAGAATTACTGTCTCAGGTCCAAGCTAAACACGAGGTTATCACTCTATAGTGCTTTCAAAAATTCACCTTGGAAAAAGTACTGCAAAATTTTAGAACTTAACTAGAGAGAATGTGGGGAGAAACTGCCAGCTAAAATATAGGCCACTTAGATAAAAAGAAATTAACTCTTTTAGTATAATTGTGTCCCAAATATTGCATGAGACATTTTTATACTAACAACGTATTCACACTGTATCTGAAATTAAATTTTAACAAGGCTTCCTGTATTTTTATTTGGTAGATCTGGTCATCCTAAATAGGAAGAGAAAAAAAAAATCCACCTTTTCTTTCAGTTACAACAACATTGAGATCTGGGTTAATGTCTGGTTTTAAAGATGAAAAACAAATTTTCTGAGCTAAGGCTGCTTACAAAGGATCATGATACTGCATACTAACTTGGCCTGTGTGGACAGCTTTCTGTCGGGTTCTGAACCGATACCGATACCATCTGACAGCCTGTATAAGGCCCTTGTTTGTTAGTCATCAGGTAGGAATGAGTTCCAGCATCTCCCAGCATTGTCTGGAATAAAATCAGCTACTGTCCTCTGGGCTGAAAGGATGCCTTTTTCTTTATTATTGCCCAATCTCTGGAAGCACCCACTCCCTACTTCCTACTTTTTAGGACAGTCAGCATACAGTACTTTTTGTTCTAACAGATGTATAATGATGTATCTGATTACTTATCACAAGACATTTACCAGAATGCCAGTGGAAAGCATCTGTTCCTACTTCAACATGAACTCCGTTTTTAAATCCTTGCACTGAGACTTTGGTTTCTGCTGGAGGTATTTTGGTTTGTCACAGATCCTATGTACCAAGCACATTCTCCCTCTTCATTTGCCTCCATTAACAGCAGAACTAGCTTACTGTACTGAGTGAAGGCCTTTGACTAAGCTTGAATAAAAACGATCAGCTTTCTGCCTACTTGATTAAACAATAAAGTTGCACTTACATTGCATTGTGTGTAAGTGAAAACCAATTACTTCATGACACTTTCTTTTTGTTAAAAAAAAAAAGCCAACAAACCCTGTCCATCAAAATATCAGAGAAACAATGGCAGAAACAGTTCATTAAGACAATGCAGTTTTCACGTCCTATGCATCGAATTTCAATAAGAGTAATTCATGTAAAAATACACAAGCAACACTAAAAATAGCTAACGATATTGGGACAACCCCAGTATCTGTCTTCAAAAGTAGGACGCATTACCTGATTAGAGACTCTGTATAAATCATCACACAATTTTCATCACAATGTTGCAGTGGCCTCTTCCAAATCTCTAAAGTAATAAGCAATAAAATGTGTGGTTTTATTAGATTTTTTTAAAGAGTAGAGAAATATATTGTAGCCACTAAAACTTTTACGAAGATGATGAGTGCAAATCTTTTGCAATTACCAACATGCATAAAACAGGACTGGCTTCACGCTGTAGTGTCAGATATACTGCATTTGAGATTATTGACTTAGCTATCCTTCCTCACCCTCAGAAGTTAACAGCAAAATCACCACTGCTTTGGAAAAAAATATATTGTTACTCTTTGTAAAACCCAACAAATGCTCAGAAACTTAATAAACAGTCAAAAAAAAATCTCAAAAAAATACATTACAAAAACATATTACATAGGAAAATTACATATAGAGCCTGTGTGCCTATTACAATCTGTTGCTCTTTTAAAGAAGTAGAATATTTTCAGCACTTTGAAGTCCCATGAGTATTTTTCAGGTTTTTGTAACTATAAACAATGCTGATAAGAATTTGTGCATGGTACTCTTGCACATGTGAAAATATTTATTTAGGAGTGGAAGAGCTTCCAGAGGATGCACATTTTAAGACCAAAGTCATTGCATTTATTCTCCCTCCAGCAATTAATTAGGGCTGCCATTGCTTCACATTCTCACTAAGCCTTGATATTGTCGGGTGCTTTAAAATTTTTGTCATTCAAGACTAATCTCCTGTCTTCTGTCTTTTAGGCATATATACAAATCGCTTACGCAGGCTAAAAGCAGAGGACTTAGATTAAGTGTTAGGTAATTGCAAAACTTACTTCATCTCCCTATCTCAATTACCTACTGAAAATTTCAAACTTATGGACTGCCCCTAACGGCTCTTCCCACCAGAGCAGTAACTCCTTGTTGGCTATTCTACCATCGTGTTACTTTTCTAAGGCTTCCCCTAACTGAACCTATGTAAGGGTACGCTTTTCTTTTGCCTCTCTCTCTCTTCTCTCTTCTCTCTCTCTTTTCCATCCTCCTTGGTGCTGTTCTGCAGTATCCCTTGCCAATAAAGACCTTTCATACAAGCAAAAAAATAAAAAAAATTAAAAATAAATAAAATAAAATTTTTGTCATTCTGGTAGGTGTGAAATGGCATCTCAGCTGGATTTCCTGATTACTAATGAGGGGAGCATCTTCCCCTAAGTTGATTGATCTGAGTTTCTTCTGTTCAAGCCTTTCTCCTTTTCTCTACTTGGTTATTTGCCTTTTTAAAAATTGATTTGTAGCAATTCCTTCTATATGTCAGGTGCTAAATTTTTGGCAAATAGACATACTGCAAAGGTCCTAATGAGTTTGTAGCTTGGCTTTTCACTTTCTTTCTTTACTTTTTTTTTTTTTTGAGACAGTCTCACTACGTTGCCCCCATAGAGTACGGTACTATCACAGCTCACAGCAACCTCCAACTTTTGGGCTTAAGTGATTCTCTGGCCTTAGCCTCCCAAGTAGCTGGGACTACAGGCGCCCACCACTACACCTGGCTATTTTTTTGTTGCAGTTGTCATCATTGTTTAGCAGGCCTGGGCCGGGCAGCAAACCCGGCAGCCTCAGTGCACCTGGCTGATGCCGTAACCACTGTGCTACAGGTGCCGAGCCGGCTTTTCACTTTCTATATGGAGTCTTTGGTTAATAGAATTCTCAGTTTTAATGTCGTCAAGTTTGAAGATTTCTGCTTTATGTGTCTTTATTCTCTCCTGGGTCAAAGTTACAAAGACATTCACTAATACTCTCTTCCAAAGGTCATAAGGCTTTGTCTTTCACATATGTTCATAATTAATCTGGAATTTGTCTTGATTAATGGCATAAGTTAGGAAGTTTGCTTAGTTTTTGTTGCACTTATCATATGAGTAAGTTCTGGAGACTGTTCTTGAGACTGTCTTGAAGTGTATTTGGCATTCTGCCCTTCCATATACATTTTTTAAAAACCGACTTGGGAATTTGATTGGAATTAAGTTAAATTCCTTCTAATACATACGCTTTTTCTCTCTATTAACCTTTTTCATAAGCTGATCATTTTCTCCACAATGTTTTTCTATACTTTTTGTTAGATTTATTCCTAAGAAAATTATGTATTATTGAAAATAGTACCCTCTCTAGTCCATCTATTTTTTTACTTGTAGATATTTATGGGGTACAAGTGCAATTTGGCTACATGATGCATTACACTATGGTGAGGTCAGGGCATCCATCAAGAAAGTAACACACATCGTACCTACCAAGCAATCTCCCATCATCTATCCCCCTCCCACCCAATATCTCATTTAAAATCTTATTTTTCCATCTAAGTACTAAACAGGTCAAAGTACAGCTAGATAGAAAGAAGAAGAAGTTCTCGTGTTCTATACCACCGTACGGTGACTATAGATAACAATGACATATAGTTAGAAGGAGTATGCTGCATGTGCCCAAACACAAACAATAAATGTTTGAAATGATGGTTATGCTAATTACATTGATCTGATCACTATACATTGTATATATCAAAACATCACTACATATCCCATAAACATGTACAATTATTATATGTCAATTTTAAAAGTAGGTTAGGTGTGATGGCACATGTCTATAATCCTAGCACTTGGGGAGGCTGAAGCAGGAGGACCACGTAAGCCAGGAGTTCAAGACCAGCCTGAGTAAGAGCCAAACCCTATCTCTACAAAAAATAGAGAAATCAGGTGAAAGTGGTGGCATGTGCTTCTAGTCCCAGCTCATTAGGAGGCTCAGGCAGGAGGATTACTTGTAGTTAGAGGCTATAGTGAGCTATGAGGACGCCACTACAGTCTAGCCTGGGTAACAGAGCAAGACAAAGGAAGGACGAAAGGAAAGAAAGAAGGAAAGAAAGTCATTTTCCCCCAACTTAGACATTCTTGTTTTAGTTCTGATGTTTTAACCTCATAGATTAAACAATTACCCTTTTATGGAGTCAAATTCTCTATAAATCACCCTCACATTTATCTTTTTTTTTTTTGCTCATTTCTATTTGCACTTCAGAATTTTCATTTGGGAACATTTTTTGCTCCTCTTGAAATTTGTTTTTCAGATATTCCAGACAGAGGATCAATGGTAGTAAAATTCCTTGGTTTCTGTGTAAGATATTTTTATAGACTCTCATATTATTCTAGTTTTACAGGTAATTCTCTCAGGACTTTAAAGTTGTTATCATGCGGCTTCTAGATATTGTTCTTCCTATTGAGAGACATTATTCCTTCATTGGTAATTTCTTTTTCCTCTCAGTTCTTTTTGTCATCAAGTTCTATTATTTCTCTACTGTTTGTCTGGCAGTAGATTTCTTTTTAAATATCCTTTAAATTTCTTTTTAAAAATCAATTTGAAAGATTTATTGGTTTTGATCTGAATATTTCATTAATTATGGAGAGTTGTGTGTTACCTCTTCAGATATTACTTTTTCCATATTTTATCTACTCTCTCATTCCAGAATTTCAAATAGGTATGTTTCACCTTCTTCCACCTTACATGTCTCTTACCCTGTTTTAAATATTTCATCTTTATGTCTCTCTCCTCTACAAAGTGGATAATTTCTTATACATCTTCCAGTCTACTACATCTCTCTTTAGCTGTATCAATCTCCATTTAGCCTATCTATTGAATTCTATTAATTATTTTATTTTTTATTTATGAAAAAATTCTATTGGTGGTTGTTTTTCTCCCCAAAATATTCTTGAACATTTGGGGATGCTCTGCTATCTCTTTATCATATTCTCTCTACCTTTTTATCAAATTCATTAAGCAAATGTATTTTATTATAAGTAAGCCTATAGTTTTTTTTTTGTATTCTACAATGTTTTTAGTTGAGACCTCATATTTCCAGGGGTATTTTTTGTGGTCTTGATTTAACATGTCCTCCCCGACAGAAGATAAATGTTTGCTTCTGCCAGGTGGCTAGGGGTACTAGCAACTCGGGATCAATTTAAACTAAATTTTCTTCTTAGGGTTTATGGACCACACAGATTGAACGAATTCTGGCTCAGAACCTGAGTAATGCTTTGATTGTGGTTACAGCCACTTTTTCTTTTCTCTGTCTGAAGCCAATTTTTTTTCATTTTTCCTTTTGGTGTGGTAATTTTTCTAGTTCATTTTTTACTAGAGATACGACCTTTGGAAGGTCCTGGCATTATGAGAATATCTCCAGTTAAGCTTCCTACCTTGATCATTTCATAGCCCATATTCATATCATCCAATATATTCAACTCAACTCACTTGGTTCATTAGAAGGAAGATTTGGGCACCAGGGCCTGGCAGGTATCCTGCTGGACAGCTCTTCAATTTAGTGCTGTAAGAGAGCTTTGAGTTTATGCCTTTTTGTTCTTTTTGATCTTTATGAATCTGCTTTTTTTATTGCCAAAATAAACATTTACAAAAATGGTTTTTATATTTTTTTCAAGCATTTTTAGGATTTCAGTACCAGAAGAGGCTTTTTACTTGTTTGTTTTTAAAGATATCTAATCTCTGTGTTGTCAGAAATAAAAATCTGTAAACTACCCCTACAAGTGATTAATAAGCTGTTTCTTTTTTAAAAATAGCTAAAATCTTTTCTATTATTAATATAATTTCAAGGGATATAGAAAAAGGTTGCCAACTCAGGTTTTCATTCAAGCTCTGTTGCTTAAATCATGCATTTGAAGGTTTACTGTTTCCATGTCTAAAAGTTGATTTTACTGTAAATATTTTTGCCTATGTTTCATCATGAATTTGCTTTGAAACTTCACATTATATACAGAATTTAGAATAAAACCTATTACATGTTCTGACTTCTACATAATTTAACTGTGTAATAGGAATATATTATCTAATCATGGAAAACCAAGCCATCTTTCCATACACTCATGAGGATTTTCACCTGACAGTCTAATTAAACTTTTGTATATTGGTAGTAGACAGTTTAGTGAAAGGGTGGTGACATGGGTGACAAGAGTAGTTATAACCTGTACCCATGTTAGACCTTACAAATCACTGTAAGGATCATATTCCTAAACTTTTGAGTTGAAACATTCACTATTGTTTAGTATGAATTATAATTTTCTTTTTTTTACTTTGAGACAGAGTCTCATTCTGTCACTTGGACTAGAGTGCCATGGCCTCAGCCCAGCTCACAGCAACCTAAAACTCCTGGGCTCAAGTGATTCTTTTGCCCAGCCTCCAGAGTAGCTGAGACTGTAGACGCCTACCACAATGCCCAGCTAATTATTCTATTTTTAGTAGAGACAAGGTCTTGCTCTTGCTCAGACTGGTCTCAAATTCCTGAGCTCAAGCGATCTGCCTGGACCTCTCAGAGTGCCAGAATTACAGGTGTGAGCCACCAAGCCTGGCTAATTACTTTTCTTTACAACCCTACTTAATAACTTTTAAGATGACTTTCCCACCTCAAACTTCATAAGAATTGCAATCGTACACCCAAGTAAATCAGAATTTTCTGTGTTTTATAAAGTAGAAAGTAAATTATGTTTAGTCAAGAGTAAAGAAGATGATTAAAATGAAAATTAAATGCTTCTCAAAGTTTAAGATCAAGCACAGGGCAAGAGCGGAAAGGATGCGGTAGTAGAAACCTTTCTCTGAGTTTTGTATCTTTCATTTGTAATAAGAAAACTGTTCTGTCAGCTGAACTGATCTGATACATACAAACATCCTTTGCTGTTACCAGATCTGGTCACTACATCAAAATGCCACTAAAATACTAATTATAAATACATTTTGATCTTCCAAATATGGAAATAAATGTATTGTGATATTTATTCTATGATTTTTGGTAAACAGTCTAGGTAGGTAGTTCTGACACTATGGACAGTTCTTAAGTAATTAAGTTTCTAAAGCTCTCTTTAAAAATGCATTATTCTTGAAACTTTTTCATCATCAGTCAAAATACAGATAAAACCGATTTTTGAAATCTTATTCCCTAAAAAGCTGTGTAGGTCTAGCTCTCTGTGAAAAATACTGGGGGCATGGAGAAGATTTATTTTGTGTTTTCTTTTTCTTTTCTTTTCTCTCTTTCTTTTTTTTTTTTCTTTTTTTTTTTTTTGAGACAGAGTCTCACTCCATAGAGTACCAACCTCACAGCAACCTCAAACACTTGGGCTCAAGGAATTCTCTTGCCTGAGCCTCCCAAGTAGCTGGGAGTATGCACCCACCACAATAGCCGGCTATTGGGTTTTTTTTTGTTGTTTGTTTGTTTAGCAGGCCCAGGCAGGGTTTAAACCCACCAGCCCCAGAGCATGTGACTGGTGCTCTAACCACTGAGTAATGGGTGCCAAGCCTATTTTTATTTTCTATATGAGTTATTTTAAAAATATTTATTACATGTGTTTGACATTCATAGTTAATTTGTGTACTTTCTGGTGTCTCATTTTGCCCACTCAGAAACAATCTTTTCTAGTAGCTAAAAGCAAACTTTTTCTCCAATAGGTCATATTTTCAATTTTTAACATAATACTGGATCAACAAGCTATTTTAAAAATAGGATTATTTTCTTCTTTCACATTATTATCTTGGATTTTCCGGATTTAAACCATATCTTTTGCATATAATTTTTTTTGTTCAATTCTTCTTACTATTTTATCCATTTGGTTGATGACTCCATGAGATGAAAATTACAACATTTTGTTTTATCATATATACATTTTAATTGCATTACAAGTATCTTTTTAATTCTAACTTATTAAAGTTTATTTTTAATCCAATATAAATGTAAAATGCTATCAAATGATTTTTTGGAGTTCATCAAAGCCATCATGTAGTTTTTCCCTTTTCACTTACAGCTCTGAGTGTTTTATTAATTGGATATCATGGATGATGGTCAGCTTTACGAGGAGGCTGTATTACTCTTTTGTAGTTCTAAATCATTTAAGACCAGAGATCTTATCCTTCTCATCACCAAGCACAAGATCTTGTTCAACAAAAATCATTTCATTTTATCTCTCTTCACATGCACTTCTTTGATTAACTATAATATAGGCTAAGCATAGAAGAGAAAGCAATTTGGTAACATGTATAGGACCTCAGCATTTTGAAAGAGGGTCATGTATAGAATATGGCATTAGAGTTGCAGGATTCTGAAAAGCAGTCCAACTGGTATGGAACTATCAATAGTGCCACCAGTGACCAGAGTTCAGGAGATGCTGCGTAACAAACAATGGCAAAGCCAAAACTTTCATGCAAAGTCTTGTGTTCATTGCAACTGTGTTCTTTGGGGAAAAAAAAAAAAAACAGATGTATAAAATAACCCTTGATCTCTAGGATTAACAGACTAATTAAATTTATGAACGTATCTTCACATATATTAAAGTATAGGGGGAAAACTCTACTCATCCCATAAATAGCATCAACACAGTCTCCTGATTAATTATAGGAATTATAATAATATAAATACTGATCAATTAATTACCAATATTTTCATCAAAAAGCAAATCAGAGAAATACATTTCATGCTTTTTTGTGATCTTATTATGCAAATGGCCATTTTACACAATTACACATAGCATCTTATGAATATTTTGAGAGTTGGGGGTATATAACAAAATATAAAGACCCTGTTAATACATACATTTTAGTTAATTTATGGAAAATATGTACCATCAAAAAGTAAAGAACAGTTAATTTACTGACCATGCATGTCTTCGTCTTCCAGAATTTCAAATTCTTATATTTTTGAAAAACATGTCCTTGAATTTGAAAAGAACATAAAGATTTGGGGTCACAAACAAAACAAAAGATGCTTCCAATGTAGAAATAGTAAAGAGATAAGCATATAACTAGGATTCCACTCCTCAATCAATAATTCCTGTTAGTAAGAAACCATGGACCCATACGCCACCCATAGCCTCTGTGGGTCTCCCCAAGCAGAGGAAGTTGGAGTTAGACCTTCAGAGTCTCCTCAATCCTTTCCTACTTCTGAATTACATAACCCGTTGGATGTCTTGCTACAGTACAGAGAAGACAGGTACAGAGAAAGAGGTTCCAGTCCTAGGTCTGCCACTCATTTGTTCCATGACAATAAATGCCATTAGGTCTCAGATTCTACAAGTATAAATAGGTGAACTCAAATGAACTCATTTTTCATATTGCTTAAACTTCTGAAATTTTACATTGATTATGAATATTTGGAATTACATTTCAGGGTACACTATGCATTATTGAGAGTCAATAGGGGGAGCTCTCACATTGCTTTTGCTATGTACCCACAAATAATAGAATTTATGTTACCTTAATTGCAAAGATTGGAGTGGATTATTTCATTACAATCAAGTGCTTACAAACCAGAGGCATCTCATTACAAACGACAGCATATCGAGGCAGGGCATGGACTCAGCGGTGCTCCTTTGACTTAGAGGGCTTCTTAATCATCCATCAAAGCACACGTTTGTTAGTCTGTTTAAACCATTTCAGAAGATGTTTTGTTTTCTGTTTGTTTTCTGGACTCCAGCTTCAGATGAAGTTAAGGTCTATGTTTGATTTGTATTTAAACCTTTAAGAGTTAAAAGCAGCAGGAAAGGTTTATGGAGATTAAAGGGCAAGAAACCATTTCATTAGGTCTGTGCTTCTGTGGGTTGAACTTGCTAGACACACAACCTGACATGTGTACTTAAATTATTATTATTCAATTATATATTGCAGGGGTTTGGGATCTTTGTTCTTTGTTTTTTCTTTTTTCTTATTTCTCGGTGTGTGATGTGTAATTTACTGCCCTGGTTCAGGGAGTATAAAAGCAGTTCGTCATTGAATCTTTCAAAATTTTGCTTTCTCTAATTGAGACAGATCTCCCTTACGTTAATTAGAATATGAAACATGGGTTGTTAACTGCTAGCTTTCAAATGAAAGTCATACATGAACGTTCAGGTAAAATGAAAATGAAGCAATACAATTTTAATAGACATTTCTTCAATAAAGTTGTGGTTGATATTTAGGATGGGATTTTTATTGCTCGAGGTGATTTATACCTACTTTATCTAAAGGTTCATGGCAGCCAACAAATAACGGCTCATATTTTGGGGCCATTTTTTCCCCCTGAAAACACAACTACATTTTTAAAATATGGAAAAGTAATTTATAAGGGAAATGAAAAAAGCTTACATGGAAGATTACATAAACTACAGCTGTCTTTTCTAACCATTGAGATATATAAACAACTCGTTAAAACCTTAAAATGCCAAGAGGAAGGACAAAAGATTCTTTTATTGCAATGAACTTTTGAAAATATATATTTTTCTTTTTACTTTAAAAGAGTAAGATTTTACTTCATGTCTAACGAGAAAGATCTTGATTAAATTTTTGTGTGCGTATATGTGCATATAGTATTTTTAAAAAATATCATTTGAAGTTATTTCTTCACAAGGCATCAGTGGTGGAGAAAAATATAAGAAAAATAAACCTGTTTGGCAGCCAAGAACTTTTTTTCAACGAAAGTAGAGACTTTTTTTTGACTGCAAAGGTTTTTCTTTTTATGTCAAATGAAATTTTAAGATCACCTATGAGTTTGGAACTGAACCCTTTACTGCCAAATCTGATTCCAATCCTTAAAATCTGTTTTTGTAATACTGCCAGCAATGCACTAACTTTAAATAGGTAGCCAGACATATTGGCAAAAATATACATGGCTAATCAAATAAAACTATGTAGCAGTTTGGAAACAATCAATCAACTTTCAGAATCTTTTAAGTCTGAAGGTGCTGTGAAGGCATTGGGACTTGCAGTGAAGTATTGCAATCAAACTACATAAGCAGCTGCTTTTGAATTCATCTTCTCCTTTGTTTTCAAGTTTTCATAGCCCTGCTTCTGAACGATGCATTTTATAAGCTCTTTAAAGAAAAAAAGGCTGGCAACCTACTACCACAACTAACAAAGAAATGAGAACTGGCAATAGGGTTGGAACCTGAACCCGCTGCACGAAATGCCAACTTGAACTTACCTGCTTAACTATTATTGTATGGATTGCATTTGAAAAGCCTTTTGATGACTGACATTATTTCACTGAAAAGAAGAATATGTGTGAAGAGACTTAGACATTTCCCCTCATGTTTTATGGCCTGATTACATTTCTTTTCAAATAAAAGACAGAATTACCTAAATGTCTTCATAGCCAAACATTAGCATATGTCATTCTTTGCAAATTTTACATTTCTGTTATGTGATAAAACTGCACTATTCTTTAAACGCTTGATTTGTTGACACAAGACTTCTACTTTTTAAATCATTTTTGATGGTTTAAATCAGGAACCAAAATAGCATCTTACAAATGAATCATCTGTGAAATAATTCCAGCCTTGTAGTTCAATTAGAATGTTTTATTACTTTTATTTGGTAGGCATTCTTCTTTGTTGTAATCATAAATGTAATTAACTTTTCATTTTAAGACTAGAAATACTAAAGAACAATTTGACTTCATCAAACAAAATATTTGCTATGACCAAATATTAAAACTCAGTTACTGAACACTGAAAAACCATTTCTCCTTCTTTTTGGTGTCTGAAATCAATTTTGCTTATCTCAGTAGTGGCTAATAACATTAGCTCCTAGCAAATTATGTTTCTGTCTAAGGTTTCCTTGTGTGTGTGCATGTGTTTGTGGGTGGGGGCAGTTTTCATTTTACTACACAGTCATTTATTTTCTTTTTCTCATATGTGATATCAGATATCCCCAGATTTGGTCATAGATGAAAATCTAAGGATTATTTCTGAGGTGGAGATAAGTATGTATTTGGAAAGTGGGCGGCTGACAGAGGTAAAGTTGTTTTCCAACAATGTTCATAAAAGTGTTGTAATGCTGAACTCAGAGCTATAGAAAGAAAACCTTGAGTGCAATAGCTGATACACACACAGAATCTAAATATAAATATAACAGCGTATTGAGTATGCTTTTGTTTTCTTTAATGGAAGCATTGTTCTTATGTAAGTCAAAGAGCAGGTTACCATAAATAAAGCCAAGACAACGATGAAAACACAGGTTCACCCCATTGCTGATCCTCATGCCTGCACTTGGCTATCTCAACTCCTACGATATCTCTCAGGCTCAGGAAAAAGCCTTTCTTCCGCCCCAGATCTGAACATGTCTTCTCTCCTCAACCCTGCCATGCCTTTCACAGCCTGTGCAGGTCTTCTACACACTCCGATTCCCCTACCAATATCTTTACCATTGCACTTGCAAGTTTTATTTACATGTATGTATATGCAGCGTATTTGTTTGTTTCCAACTAAATTGTAATTTTTTTTTTTTTTTTGAGACAGAGTCTCACTCTGTCACGCAGGCAAAAGTGTCGTGGCATTGGCCTAGCTCACAGCAACCCCAAACTCCTGGGCACAAGCAATCCTCCTGCCTCAGCCTACTGAGTAGCTGGGACTACAGGTACCTGCCACAACACCTGGCTAGTTTTTCTATTTTTAGTAGAGACCAGGTCTCACTCTTGCTCAGGCTGGTCTCGAACTCTGGATCTCAAGGGATCCTCCCTCCTTGGCTTCCCAGAGTGTTAGGATTTCAGGTACGAGCCACTGTGCCTTGCCTTAATTGTAGTCTGCTTGAAGGTAAAATTGCCTTATCCTCTTTATATCCCCAGTGTTTCCTATAATGCTTAAGAGTCAAGGACTGAAAAGATGGGCGTTTAAACTACGCTTTCCACCTAAAGACCCAAGTATGAAAGGCCAGACTCAGACACACTTACCATCGGTTTGGCTAGTGAGAAGTAGCCTCGTGCAGTGATGAGAGCTGATAGAAGAAGGATAACTTGGTTATTCTAGGATGGGCCCTTAGGATTCCTGTAGGAAACAACTCTGAAAAGACAATGAAGCCAAGTCTACAGTAAGATGCCAAAGCTCAGCCTCGGCCAGTTTTTAGGATCAGGGAATATAAGTGGGCTTGTTGTCAAAATGTAAGACTTTCTAAGTAATTGTAAAATTTAGATTTTTTAAAAATGCAAAATAGCCTAGATTTTAAATTACAGTTCACTTAAAAAAAATACCCTGGGAACCAAGAAAATATGTAAATAAGCCATAGATGGGCCGTCAATGGCAGCCTCCAAGTGGAAAGAAGACGCTATAAACATCTTCCTTGAATTGAAAGAGCAACAAAGGAACGAAAACCCTTCCTGCCAAATCGGAAAAACATACTTACATGTATATTTTTATGTACATTTGTGTATGTTTAACTCTATGCTCAAGCATATATTGAAACTTATACTTTGTATATTTATTTAAATATATATTTACACTTATATGGCCAAACTTGGAAGATTTGGGCTCAAAATGAGAAAATTGAAGGCCAATCTGGACCTGGATGTCAACAAGAAGGGCACAATTGTAAAAATGCCGACCTTATTACTTGGGTTTGAATCCAAGTTTTCAGGCAGCTTGTTTTTGTGACCTTTAAAACCACCTTTCAATCTCTGATAAACACAGAGCTAAGCTGAGAAGAAAAGGTATTTACCATACCACCTTTGGATAACTTTAAAGCTGGTCAAGTATTTTTGCAGTAACTGGTAGGGATGGAATGCTGGGAAAATAACAGCTCAGGAAACAAAGCAGACTGGTTTTATCTCAACTTTTTATATCCAACTGAAGCACACTTCACCTGTGAATAGTGATTATTAAGTTTCTTTCAAGGGAATGGGACCTGTAATTCATGAATGCTGCAGGTGTGAACTCCTAGGAGCCTTTTCTCTGAGTGAAAGGGCGTTAATCATTACTCATGGGTGAGATAGTCCATTTATTCCACAGCAGAGAAAGAATTCCTTTTTTATCTTCTTAAAACATGAGACCTTCAATTTCATAAGCTTCACAACCATAAAAGATTCCTTCTCAGAATTATGTTTATTAGGGGTTGTTCTTATCTCATGCTTATTTTTTTTAAATATTTGAATCTCTGTGAGTTACTAAAATGTCAGTAAGAATGTATGGTTAAAAATAGTAGATAATTCATTATTCTGTGAAATTTCCATAGACATCTGGTTATTCTAGGCCAATATTATTATTATTATTATTATTATTATTATTAAGACAGAGTTTCACTATGTCACCCTTGGTAGAGTGTCATGACGTCTCAGCTCACAGCAACCTCTAAGTCTTTGGGCTCAAGCGATTCTCTTGCCTCAGCCTCCCAGGTAGCTGGGACTACTGGTGCCCACCACAATGCCCAGCTATTTTTTGTTGCAGTTGTCATTGTTGTTTAGCTGGCTGGGGCCAGGTTGGAGCCTGCCAGCCTCAGTATATGTGGCTGACACCATAACCACTGTGCTACAGGCGCTGAGTCTAGGCCAATATTATTAATATCTATGAATACAGAATACAGTCCATCAAAACAAACTCCAAGAGAGTGGTTGCATTGGCTTTTGTTTGCGTCAAGTGTTGCCTGAAATAAGCAAGTCATTGTCTAAAATCTAAAAATCTTTTGGCTGTAGAGATGTTCATTTGTTGTGAAAATCAATTCACAGTGTACTTTCATAGGTATGATATTACTTGACAAGCTTTTTGCTAATATTCTTACTTCATTCCTCACTTCATACGTGTTTTGCTCTTTTTCTATTCACTTTTTTCAAATGTTGAAAGTATATTTAGAATACGTATATCCCTTTACCGAGATATGGGTAGCCTTTTGTTCCCATGCTGCTGAGTAAACATGGCATACATTTTTGCAGTTCCTGTGCACGTTTGACCGATATTGAAACAAGTCAGGTATTTTCAAGACATAAAATCATTTTAAGTTTGCCTCTAATCCCCCTTTTTTATCATGCCAGAATTGGGGGAGGGCATGGAACAACACCTTGACTACCAGATTACTGGGTAACCAAAGAGATTAGTTCTTCCCTATTGAGGTACGGGTTATACACAGGACGTAACTGAGAACTTCAGTCATGTCAAACAACCAATGGCTGGGCAAAATTATGACAGATACTGAAAGGGAACTGTAAATATTAAATAAGCAAATGTGACAGCTAAATGGCCACCTTATACACTTTAATCAGGTAATCTATTTCCACAGCAAAACCAAAACGTGAAATAGGCACTAACTCCACATCCAGCTGTCACTAATTTTTTACTCTAAAACCAAAATGAAGCTGCAATTCTAAATGTAGGTGGAGAAAAGACAGTGTTTAAAGGGAAATAATATTTAGCAGAAAAAAGTGATGGTTTGTGTTTAAAGAGACAAAATTTGTTCTGTAGTTCGAATCTGTCGAAAATTTACCTTAGAACTAGTCTCAAATAAGTATGAAATCTATCTAGGCTTTTTATTTATTTATTTTTTACTTTATTTGGAAAATTACTCCAAATATAGCCAATAGGAAATTAAATTTTAGGCAAGTTAGTAAGAAAATAGGGGTAAGAAATGGGATATATAGCCAGCACAAGTCCAGATAGCATATATTTTTCATTCTTTGGAATGATTTGAGTCTCTGTGAGTTACTAAAATGTCAGTAAGAATGTGTTGTTAAAAATAGTAGATAATACATTATTATGAATGGTAGAAGTGGTAGAAAGTCTACCCCTCTACCATGCAAGGGTGAGACATCAACTTAGAATCATGGGGGGAAAAGGACTTTCCATATTTTGTTAATTGTCTACGTGAAGAATTACAATGTAGGCCTTATGGCTATGCTCAGCTATAAGGATCTAAAGCCAGAGATGATTTATACATAATAATCTATCAGCCAATTATTTGACAATATATTTCTATCTGCTAAGAAAGAGTACCCAACGGAAATTCATAGACAACAGAGACGTTGGAGATCTGCACATGCCTCAGCTTCAAGACCCATCTTAGCTGTCCTCTGACTTCTTATCTCCAAGCTGTTTCTTGTTGCTATTACCGGGTCGTGGTGGTTTCTTCCTTAGTTACGTGGGGTGAGTTCTTCATTTTACCCCTGGTGCTATCCTGGTGACATTCTACCGCATGCTGACTACCTTTCTCTTTCTTCTGTCTTTGGCCATGTGAACTGAATCTATTCTTTGGTCCTGCCTATTCTGACTTTCTCAACTTGGTCCTCCGAGAGGAGCCCCCCACCTCGCCCAGGTTGGAGAACTGTCAAAATCCCCCCACCAGTGTCTCTGAAGTACACTTTCCCACTCGTTGAGAAATCTACTTCCCATTAAAAAGCAAATTCTAGAAGAGAAAATGTATTTCACTGTTTGTACCTTTCTAAGCTTCACTGCATCCCAACACAGTTGAACTGGATTGTTAAATTTAAACACTTGGTCTGTATTTCTCCAGAATCTTAGCAGGAATAGGACTGAACAGCCACCCCAACAACTTTCTCAAAGTGAAGGAGAAATTGCTCTCAAATGCTGGTTATAAACGTGTAATCTGAACTCCAGCCACTCTACAGGGCTGTAGAAGAATTTACGATGTGCTAAATATTTCCTTTGTTCTTCCCAGTGGTAGCCTGCTGTAGCAATTAGAAAGCAACTGGCTCCACATGTAAACTGCTAGAGTTTTCTAAAGAATTGTTGATAACTATTCAGCAGGCTCAGTGAACAGGATTTTCTTATTGTACAGAATTCAGATTTTTTAATTTCCTTTCAAGGTTTTATTTTCTGAAATATTTTCTAAAATGTTCTTCCTTCTCCCCTGGTGCCTTTCCATTGCCCCTTTACAAGGAGAAAGAAAAGGTCAAGGTGAATACCAAAAGCCAATGGAAGCCCTGGGTCTTGGCCTTCTAACACTGCAATCCTTTTTAAAGCCATATAAAGGTCCTTTGTGCTGCTATCAAAAACACCTCTGACCTCCTCTTTCTTATTTTCATAGAAAGTGACAGCCCTGTCCCATCCTTCACAAAAGCAAAAAAAGAAAAAAAGAAAAGAAAAAAAATCTGCCAATACCGTCCTCCTTCAGAAGCCAGACATTATTAATCATCAGCAGGAGGCAGTATGGCTTCAATTAGCCACCTAGTGTACAATAAATTCTCAGTTATTCAATGTGTGCACGTGTGCGAGCATGTGTGTGCATGCGTGTATGTGTGTGTGCGTGTGTGAGCATGTGTGTGCACATGTGTGAGCATGTATGCATGTGTGTGTGTGTGTGTGTGTGTGGTGCTCTTACCACTGGACACTCTTCTATTTTACGCATATTAATTCTATGAGGGTGGCACTATTATTATCCTCATTTCAGGATGAAAGAAATTAAAGTACAGAGAAGCTGAACAGTTTGCTCCCAATTCACGTGGCTAGTTAATGGCAGAGCACAAAGTGCTTCCAAAATAAAGAACTCTGAGCCAGCAAATGTCTGAGGAAAGGCAGATTGGCAGAAAGGTTAAGAGCTAGATCACAGCAACTCACTACCTGTGTGATCCCAGGCAAGCTACTGAGCTGCTCTGTGCTTCTCATTCATCAACAATGGAACAGAGTAACAGTAGGGACCAACTCAATGAGCAATACATAGTAAGCATTTAGAACCCTGCCAGGCATGTGGCAAGTACTACATAGATGATATTTTTTTATAATCCATACTAATTTTTCTAAGAGTAAACCTTAATAGATAGGGAAAATTGGCTGCATCCTGACCCCTAGTCTCTTTATTTAATAGACACTATATGCCAAGCTAGCTGCAAGAGATTGGAGATAAATTAGACAATGTATCTGTCATAAAGGTGTCACAGTTTTGCAAAGAAAAAAACATGCACACAAATTATAGGAAAGTGTACTACGGAGTATAATACAGGTAGGTTAAATTTTTTTAATATGGCAGAGTTAAGACAGAGGGATCGTGAGCTTCAGTTCTCAGAAGAGGAAAAGCATATTCAGGGAAGGCTCCTGAAATGTAAGAGTCATAATCCCATCTCTTATGAATGTGACTAAGACATCAGAGAAAATAAGCATTGAAGGAAGAGGAGGAATTAGGCAGAAGTGGGGTAGGGAGATCCCAGGAGTGAGAATGGCATGGGCAAGAGCAGAGAGGGAGGAAGGACCTGGCCCATGTAAGGAGCAGCGTGGTGGCAGTCAGCGTATGCTAAGAAATAGAACAAAGCAGGGAGGAGGCACATGGCAGCTTTTGGAGGCTGATTCATGCACTCTTGCCACATTATTCTTCTTGCAGGACAATTCTGATCAAGATCCTCCTCTATTAAAAAGCCTCAGTATGGCTCGGCGCCTGTGGCTCAATGGGCTAAGGCGCCAGCCATGTACACCTGAGCTGGTGGGTTCGAATCCAGCCCGGGCCCACCAAACAACAATCACAGCTGCAACCTAAAAATGGCCGGGCGTTGTGGCGGGCACCTGTAGTCTCAGCTACTTGGGAGGCGGAGGCAAAAGACTCGCTTGAGCCCAGGAGTTGGAGATTGCTGTGAGCTGTGATGCCACAGCTCTCTATCCAGAGTGACAGCTTGAGGCTCTGTCTCAAAAAAAAAAAAAAAAAAAGCCTCAGTATTTCCCCACCATAATGGGTTGGATTGTGTCCCCTCCAAAATTCATATATTGAAACCCTAAACCCCAGTTCCTTGGAATGTGACCTTATTTGTAAGTAGGGAGGGTCATTGTAGATAGAATTAGTCAAGCTAGAAGGAGGTGTCCTAGCCTCCTTCTACTGAGTCAGGCTGAGATCCTAGTCCAAGGCGACTGGGGTCCCTCTAAAAGGGGGAAATTTGGACACAAACACACACACAGGAAGAATTCCATGTGAAGACGAAGACAGAGATTTGGGTGTTGTCTCTATAAGCCTAAGAATGTCAAAGATTGCCAGCAAACCACCAGAAGCTAGGAGAGAGGCGTGAGACAGATTCTCTCTCAAAGCTTCAGAAGGTGCCAGCCCTGTCCAAACCTACATCTTGTATCTACACTCTCCAGAACTGAAAGAAAATACATTTCTGCTCTCTAAGTCACCCAGTTTGTAGTACCTTGTAACAATCCAGCAAATGAATGAACCCACTAGTATAACATTCAGCCTGCATTTTAAACTTTTTCCCCTGAATTTCTTTAAATAATATTTCAGGGTAAGAACTGGTGAGAAAAAGTGGGGCAATAATATGGAAATAAGAGGATTGTACCTACCCAGCTCCCATTTTGACATTGAACTGCTATGGTTCCCTCTCAACCCCCTGCACCTCAGCACTTGATATTCCAAAAACACACTCTCCATTTTATTGCATCCTTGGCTTTATTCAAAACCATTTCTTACATCTAGAATATATTTCTGTGTTCCATAATTATTGTCCATATTTCTTCTACTCATTTTCAAATACCAAGCTGAGTATCTTCCACAAAGTATTTCTTTGAGATTGGCTCTTACATTTTCTTTTTCTTTATGACACTTTTCATGCTCTGCCTTTCACCAGACAGGTCAGCAAAACTTGTACATGCCTGCTGACCCTGAACAGAATGTGAAATCCTTTAGATCAGGGACAGAAGTACGTACTATATTCCTTTTGTATTATATGAAAGATATTCAACACATGGTAAATGATTGGAGTTTGCAAATTCATTGCACTTTGTATTGAAACTATTATGAGCATAGTGATTCATTAAATGGATTTAGTCTTGCATTGGTAGTTGGACTCTAATTTGATATATATTATTCCACTTCACTTTGTTTCTCATTTGCTGACAGTTGTTTCCTTTAATTTCACATCACTTTTTTTATTTATTTGTTAAGTCATAGCTGTGTACATTAGTGCAATCATGGGGTACAGTGTGCGGGCTTCATATACAATCTGAAATATTTTCATACAACTGTTCGACATAACCTTCATGAGATTTTCTTGTTTATTATGTGAAAACATTTGTGTTCTGCATTTGGTAGGTTTCACCCATCCCTTCTAAGATGCACCATAAGTGACAACACTTGTTTTAATGTACTAATTCAATGTACACTTGTTTTTTAAGAACTAATTCTACCATCTTTGTGAATGATTGATCTATTTCTATACAATGATCTTTCTCCTCTTTATGGCTTGTGTTATTCAGACTTTTTTGCCTGTTTTGTTAGTTTTGATTGGTTACCAAGCATTGTATATTTTGTTTTTCAAGTGCTGGGGTTTTGTTTTTGTTGTTGTCTTTCTTTAAATAATTTTAATCTTTGTTATGATACACAAATACATTTTTAGGAATCAGTCTTAAGATTTTCTTTTGGCCTTTTTTAGTGTGGTCCAGAATAGTTTTTAGTAAAGGGCTAATTTACCTTCATTACTGATACATTACCTTCCAAGGATTTATGTCCCATGTACTTGACCTTCAAATTATTGCCGACAACACAAACTATTCCCAGTCTGTGTGAACTGTGGAGAAATTTTTCCAGATATTTCTTTCCAGTGGTTCTTCTTGTGCATTTCAGTTTTTTTTTCTATGTGCACAGTATTCAGCCAAAGATTTAAGGACACTCCCCTGTAGATGTTTGGAGTTCTCTTTCTGTTCAGATTCTTTCTTTAAGTCTGCCATTCACATTTTAGATACCTTGTCCTCCCTCAACTTTCAAGTCTGTCTCCTCAACTCTACAAGACCACCAAGATCTCTTTGGGTTCATCCTCTGTGTACTAGGGTCCAGTAGAACTTCACCAGTCAGATAATTGAGGCCACCTCATTTGTTCTCTTCTCCCTGGAATCAGTGACTTGTGCTGGCTATTTTCTAGGGCTTGTAAATCATTATTTTATAGATTTTTTTCTAATTTTTTTGACATTTGAGGCACATGGAAAAATTAATCTCAGTTACTCTACAAATGCCAGCAAAGTGCTTACTATGTTTTATTTATAAACATTGATTAGAAGATATTGTAAAGAGTATAGTTACTAAAGTAAATGAGCTTATTCTTTTGAGTAAATATATGGCAATACTTATTGCCTTTGAATCTTTCATATTAAATAGTTTCTTAAGGAATAACTATTTATTTATTTAGTTTTTCATTGAGACAGAGTCTCACTTTATCACCCTCCATAGAGTGCTATGGCGTCACTGCTCAAAGTAACCTCAAACTCTTGGGCTTAAGCGATTATCTTGCCTCAGCCTCCCAAGTAGCTGGAACTACAGGCACCTGCCACAATGCCCAGATATTTTTTTTTGTTGTTGCTATTGTTGCAATTGTCATTGTTGTTTATCAGGCTTGGGCCGTGCTCAAACCCACCAGCCTCGGTATATGTGGCTGGCGGCCTACTCACTGAGCTACAGGCACCGAGCTGGAAGGACTATTTTAAATAAAGTTAGTTCGAGTGAGTGATCTATAAGAAGTGGATAAATACAGGGCATTGGAGTTGGGAAAACCCATACTCAAATCCTACTTTCACCCCCTCAAGAGATATAACCTGTGGCTACTTATTGAAACACTCTGAGACTTCTTTCTTCTATTGCAAAACAGAAACTAACACAATAACTCCAACAGGTTATTGGGAGGATTAAATGTCCATTATTTTTCTGCAGATTTTATGGTAAACCTTTACTCTGAGATCCATGCAACATGACGGATGAAGAATTGCTTGCGAAGTTCTTAGTGGAATCTATCCCTTAACTTGCACAAGTAAGTTTCCTGACACTTTTTCTTCCCTTCCAAATAACAAGGAATTTATTTTATTGGAAATGCAAGAGAATTAAAGTTCCGATCTCTGCCAACCTCTCAAATTTTGGGTTATTTTCCCAGGCACTTCTTTGCTCAAATGGATAGGCAAACAAACTCAGTTCAACTACATTACCACTCTATGTCTTAAATATGAGCCCAAAAATGCAATGATGAATTAGTCCATTTTTCTTTTTGACAGGCTTTATTCATATTCTTTCTAAACTCTGCCAGGAATCTAGCATATGATTTTGCTTTTACTTAAGCTGATGCTCCTCCTACCTGTCGTTCCCGGCTTTGCTAGCTCCTCCTATTGTCATTGCCTTCCCTGGGCATCCCCAAAGGTTCTCTTGTGATGCTTGTGCAATATGATAATAATTCACAAATATTCAATTTAACTCTTCCCCTTTGCAATTTCTTCTAAAATCTTTCAGTTATTTTTTATTGGAGATTTATTCCTTGATATCACTTTGCTTTCACCATTACCACACTATTGTTCCAGTCACAGAAACACACATTCTCTCTAATGTTCTCCTATTTAAATTCTCACGTTACTGATCCCTGACAATTATCCCTTCATAAGACCTCACTCATAGGAAATTTTCTTTCCTTAAGACATAGTTTATGGTGAAGTAGAAAGAGCATAGCATTTGCTGATGAAAATATTAAAATTTCAGTTCATGTTATAGTACATTATGGTCTGGCATGAATTTCTTAAACTTTATGAGGGTCTATTTACTCAACTATAAATTAAGAATAACAATATTGAATTCATAGAATTTATATAAGAATTATAAGTAGATAATCTATAAAGTGCTTAGTGGAATAATCAGCATTTAGAAGATATTCAAGGACTGTTCCCTTGCCTTTGTACTATTTATTTCTAAATGCCAAAGCCTTAAGCTTAAACTTTGATACAACTTTCTGGTATTTTTCTTCAATTTCAGGGTTTTCTTTTCTATTTTTATAAGCAGGAATGGTTCCTCTTGAATGAGGTTGTTAAGAATCAAATAGATATCTAAAAATTGTTAAGCATGATTCCATTAAGATATATGGCTTAAATAGTCAAGAAGTGAATTAGTTGACATAAGAAACAAGCCTGGAGATAATGCAGGCTTCTGGGAAAGTAGATTAAGCAGGTTCTTTCTGTATCTCTTTTCCTGCAACAATAGTGTTGGTTTCATCCCAAGATAGCTCCCATGGTATTAGAAATTGAGGCCACATGCATCTGTCTTCCTCGTTCTTATCCAACAGGAAAAGAACTTGGTTTTCTGTGCCTTTATTAGCCTCCAGCAAACATTGTCTGTCATCTAATTATCCAGAATTAGGTCATAAGTTCCTTTTCCCAAGTAAGTACTGGCAAGAGGGACTAGCATAGGTTGGCCATGCCTTCAGCAGAAGAAAATTCCTCACACTGTAAAGCTGCTGTTCAGAAGAGGAAGGGCTGAAGGGATGTTGGGAGTCAGTCTTAATGCTTACTGTCTGTCCTCATGAGAGCAGGGGCTTGTTTGCTCTTGTTTGTTCACTGCTGAATTGTTGTTCCCAGAAACAGTGACTGACATGTAGAATTAGCTAATAAATATTTGTTGAATCAATATCAATTATTTTCATTGGATGACTTCTTACTCTTGGAGCTCCATCATTTCTCATATCAAATCTAATAAAGAATTGTTGAATAAACTCCCCACCAAAAGCATCCATTTGCATGCTTCTAATCTCTCTACTCATTTTCTTCCCCATACATGTCTTCTCTCTGTTCCCATTACATACTGAGATGTCCTCTTAAACTGAGCAGGGTTCGTGAATCTTTGATGAACTTCACTTTTGTGCATTTCCAGAGTTGCAGTGAGTCTTCTCCTCTAAACAGTTTATCTCCTTGAAGGTTTCAAGATCAAATATTACCATCTCTGTTCACTGAACTCCAGCAAAATCTCAGCATTGGCCTATTTTCTATACCTTGTGGAATGGTTATATATATTTTTTCCATCTTTTCTTTCTTGGTCAATCAATAATAAGCCCTGAAGAACTGTCTATTCTAGTCAGTTCATGCTGTATGCAGGGTACAGTATGAAAAAGGCATTGGCAAGATATTAATGTTTGAGTGGGATAGAGAGCATTGAGATAAAAGAGATTCTATTAATAAGGCAAATGCTATTGTTATTTATTTATTTATTTTTTTTTGTAGAGACAGAGTCTCACTTTGTTGCTCTCAGTAGAGTGCCATGGCATCACACAGCTCACAGCAACCTCCAACTCCTGGGCTTAGGTGATTCTCTTGCCTCAGCCTCCCGAGTACCTGGGACTACAGACGCCCACCACAACACCAGACTATTTTTTTGTTGTTGCTGTTGCAGTTCAGCCGAGGCTAGGTTTGAACCCACCACCCTCGGTATATGGGGCCAGTGCCTTACTGACAGGTGCCGTCCCAATGCTATTGTTCGCAATGTCAATTACATGGAGTATTTAAACTCTAGGATGTCCCAGATAGACATGAGTAACTCACTTAACCTTCAGATTCTCATATCCTATTCCCAAAGATTCTGATTTAGGTCTGAAGTGGTGTTGACAAATATGCATTTTTATCCAATGTCTCAAATTATTCTGGTGAAAATTGGATATAAGCAACATTTGACTGAATAGGGTTGCATTCAACTAACATCTCCTTCCATCAACATAAGAATGAAGAAGGAAGGTTTAATGTCCAATGCTACTGAATGAGTAAGTGAATGTCTCTGATCCTGTAACTACTGGGTAGAATTATCAAAACGTTAAATATAAAAATAAAAATATATTTTTAAAAAGGCCAGGAAGGGACATGAGAGGGGAAGGGCAGGCAGAGAAGGTACCATACTGGAAGGTTGATTTCTAACAGGAAGTTTGAGTTCTGACTGTTAAGGGCCTTGAATACTATACTAAGGGGTTTGGATTCTTCTGAAATTCATTCCATGGGAAGTCTTGGAACATATGCAAGCAGGGAATAATTTATGTTACAGAAAGCTGAATTTGACTGCATGTGATGGATTGATCAGCAAGGGAAAGCTGGGGGCACAGAAGAAAATCACCCATGATCGAAACTCACAAATGGTTTCTTCATGACGCAGGAGCAAGTGAGGCCCTTGAGGGCTTGGAGGCTGCTCTACCATGAGTCAACATACAGCAGGTATTGTGAGCAGTCACCTACGATTTCCATTTGGGGTCAAAGTGATTCATCTTTATGAGGCACTTGGCTGCTAGTGGCTGCTCAGTTCAGAAAATAAGGTTTGCAAGTATGAGACATTCCATGTCTGTATTCAGCACGTAAGAAAACTTTTTTCCCCATTTATTATAATGATGGAAATTTCAGCTGAAACCTAGGAACTTAGAAGGAGCAACAAATATTTTGCCTTATCTATATTCCATCAACATAATTTTTAAAGATAAAATGTCAATATATTGAAGAATGGCTGAGATGTATTATTAAATGGGGAACTTAAATTGGAGACTTGATTCTCTGAAGCTGGCAGCATCAAGGGTCAGGTGTGAGGAAAGCCCTGCTCTAAACTTAGAGCAGGGGAAATAGGCCATTAAGGGTGGCCAGGAAACAGGCTTTCCCCTCATAATGAAAAGGCTGTCTACCTTTGCCACACATCTCTACTGACATTTCTCTTTTATTGTCTTTCCAAGGAGTCTACTTGCCAGACAAAATGCTAGATGGTAAAATTGGAGACATCAGAATTACTTCTTTCCTTTGGCAAGGGACCAAGGAATGAGGAAAACTGATTCTGTGCCCAAATAAAAGTCAACCTGAAAATCCAAAAGTTATCAGGAAGACAGAGCATATTCGATGGGAAATAAACTAATTTTTCTATCTTCCTAAAGGCTAAAGATCTCTGAAATCTGTTAACTCAGGCTAGTGCCAGCTCTTCCCTCACCTTCTTCTTGGAGCTTCCTTCCAATCCACTCACCCCCTATTTCATTCTTTACCCTACCCTCAGTCTTCTCTCATGACTAAATCTACTTCCACCAAAACATTTGAGAGAAACTGTAGATTTTATTTCAAGATGAATCAAGGAGGGAGTTTTATCATAAAACCAGAAACTACTATTTGAAATATCCCTTTTGGTCTACAGCCATCCCATCCTGAATGCTCTCGATCTTATCTGAAAAATCCCTTTGACATTTCTCAGTGTTTTAACCTACTGAACTGCTTCATAGCCATCTCCTTTTCTCTCCTGTGCTGTGGCAACTTTGTCCCCCATTGTCTTCATCACCCTCCCCCCTCCTCTCATCAGGCAGAGCAATTCTGCCCTAGTCTCTTGCCCCAACTTGCACATCCAGTCACTCACGGTTCTTACCAAAATAAAAGATTCTAAATTTAAAGGGAGAGGATACATTTTCCCCTTTTACCATTATATCTGCACGGCTCTCTTGTTTTAACTATTTTTTTTCCTTTATTTTTTTCTATCAATGAAAGAAAAAGTTAGAAGAGACTAAAGAGGAAAGGGCAGCATTTTCATAGTTATATCTTCCACTCATATGGGACCTAGAATTTCTTCCTCCAAGGTTCAGTGTGTTAACTCCATGCTGGCCACTGTGTTAGGTGCCAGCATATCTGCACTCAAACATCTGTCACACATTATGAATACTTATATTTCAATTTAGTATTTCTTAGTGTATCCTCAGGCAACTTTTCCTCATGGTCCTAACAACTGTGATACTAATACTGCCTTTAAACATTGTTGAAAAGAAGCCAGGTGGATCATGCCTGTGATCCTAGCACTCTGGGAGGCCAAGGTGAGTGGATCCATTGAGCTCAGGAGTTTGAGGCCAGCCATCTCAATTAAAAATAGAAAAATTGACTGGAGCATTGTGGCTAGCACCAGTAATTCTAGCTACTCAAAAGGCTAAGACAAGAGTATTGCTTGAGCCCAGGAATATTAGGTTGCTGTGAGCTATGATACCATAGGGCACTCTACCCAGGGTGACAGAGTTAGATGCTGTCTCAAAAAAAAAAAAAAAAAAAAGGATGAAAAGATGATAAATTTAGGGAATTGTTCCTAGGTTGAACCACTCTTTTGGCTCTCCCCTGCCATAATCCTGACTATATCATAATTATAATAAAAAGGGGCTGTTGAGTCCATAACTCAAATGGTGCTAGCGCTAATGTGTCAAGCCACAAGGTAGAGAGGAACGTATCACATAGTCTTCTACTTGGAGTTTGAGTAGTAAACTCAATCCAACTATGGAATCCAACATGGGAATTGGAGGTAAAGAAATGGCAGGGTCAGCTACATAATTTATGGGGCCCAGAGCAAAATGAAAATGTGAGACCCCTTGTTCAAAGAGCAGCAAAAATGTCTTTATATAGTGATTAAGAAAATGCTATGAGGGCTATCTCTCACAGTATGATCAAAATGTTTCTGATTGTATATGAAGCACATTCTGCCCTATGATTGCACCAATGTACACAATTATGATTTAATAAAAGTATTAAAAAAAAAAT
>CAUYRH010039411.1:0-49208 GCA_963574655.1 Perodicticus potto
CCCCCCCCCCCCCCCCCCCCCCCCCCCCCCCCCCCCCCCCCCCCCCCCCCCCCCCCCCCCCCCCCCCCCCCCCCCCCCCCCCCCCCCCCCCCCCAACAACGTAATGAAGAACAATAAAATACATGTATTTATAAAAAAAAAAAATTTCAAAATAAACTGAGAAGTAGCTTTTGCTGACCAAAAGGCAGCAGAAGAGTTCCCAGGTTACATTAAGAAAATCCTTGAGGGAGGTGCCTGTGGCTCAGTGAATAGAGTGCCGGCCCCGTATACCAAGGGTGGTGGGTTCAAGCCCAGTCCTGGCCAAACTGCAACAACAACAAAAAAAGATAGCTAGGCGTTGTTTGTGAGCACCTGTAGTCCCAGCTACTTGGGAGGCTGAGGCAAGAGAATCGCTTAAGCCCATGAGTTGGAGGTTGCTGTGAGCTGTGATGCCACTGCACTCTACTGAAGGTGATAAATAAAATTCTGTCTCTACAAAAAAAGAAAATAATTGAGGAGACAAGTTATCAGTCTGAACAGGCTTTTAAGGCAGACAAAAGTGCCCTACTCACTGGGAAAAACATGCCACAACGGACATTTATTAGTAAGGAAGAGAACCAAGCACCAAGATTTAAGGTAGAAAGGAATAGACTAACTCTATGGTGTTGTGCAAATGCTGTCAGATTTATGATCTGGACTGCTCTTATTTATAAAGGTACCAATGCCACATGCTTGAAGGGAAAAAATAAGCAACAGCTTCCAATTTTTTAGTTGTAAAAAGAAGGCCTAGACAATGTAAACCCTTTCCTGGATCAGTTCCATTGATGCTTTAACCTTGAAATCAGGAAGTACTTTGCTAGTAAGAGACTTCTTTTTAAAATTCTTTTGATATTGGACAATGCCCCTGGCCACCCAGAATGCCATAAACTCAACATCAAAGGTACTGAAGTGGTCTACTTGTGCCAAAACACAATATCTCTAATTCAGCCTCTAGAACAGGTGTCACAAAAATGTTTAAATCTCATTACACAGGGTACTCACTCTGGAAATGATTGTTTATGCTATAGAAGAGAACCCTTATAGAACATAATATAAGTCTAGAATGATTACACCATTGAAAATGCCATCATTGTATAGTAAAAGCTATCAAGCTCAAAAAAGATAATTCCTGTTGGAGAAAATTGTGTCCAGATGTTGTGCATGACTTCACAGGATTTACAACAGAGCCAATCAGGGAAATAATGAAAGAGATTGTGGACAGGTGAGAGCATTCAGCATGCCCCCTGGGTGAGGGGCTCAACTACAACTTGAACTTTACCTTAGAAATGAAAACAATGTAACCTAAGCATTTATACCCTCCTATTAATCTGAAATTTGAAAAAAAAAAGAGAGAGAGAGAGATTGCAGATGTGGCAAAAAGGTAGGAGGTGAAAGATTTCGATTTTAATTTTGGAGAAATTCAAAGAGCTAACAGAATCACAGCAGAGGAACAGAAGATGACTTGATGGAGATGGGTGCTTCTGAAACAGTGTGAGGCACAGAAGAAGCAAGGCCAGAAAACAAACTGACATTAGACAATCTGTCAGAAGGGTTCTGCTTATTCAAGACAGCTTTTGATTTAGTTTATGATCTGAACCCCTCTATGATCCAGGCACTGAAATGAAAGCAAATGGTAGAAGAATGGTTGGTACCATACAGAAACACTTTCAGAGAAATGAAAAAGCAAATAGGCAGAAATTATTGTGTATTTCTGTAAAATTATTCCAAGTGTGTCCACTCTCCAACCTTCCCTTCCACCTCCTCTATCTCTTTCACATCTGCCACCCCTGAGATAGAAAGACCAACTCCCCTTCTTTCTTAACCTTCTCGGCCTACTCAATGTGAAGAAGACAAGAATAAAAACCTTTATGATGATCCACTTCCACCTAATGAACAGTAAATACATATTCTCTTCCTTATGATTTTCTTAATAACATTTTTATCTAGCTTACTTTATTGGAAGAAGATAGTATATAACATACAAAATATGTGGTAATTATTGATGTTATTAGTAAGGTTTCCAGTCATAATAGGCTATTAGTAACTTTTGGGAGGGGGTCAAAGGTTAAACATGGATTTTCAACTGCACAGAGGGTTGGTACCTCTAACCCCTTAATTGTTCAAAGGTCAACTGAATATCTTGGGATACCATCATTTTTACTCCATTCCCATACTCAGAAAGTCTTCCTTAAATCTACATGTCTACATTACCAAAGCATTGAAGCATTATGAAAATTTCAGGAAGGTTTGTTTCATGAGGAGGTGAAAAAGCACTGTGCTCCAAAGAGCAAAACTTTTATTAAATACCTCTTTTAAAAATTCTACTCTTGGGCAGCACCCAACTCAGTGGGTAGGGCGCTGGCCACATACAACAAGGCTGCCGGGTTCAAACCCGGCCCAGGCCAGCTAAACAACAATGACAACTACAACAACAAAATAGCTGGGTATTGTGGCGGGCACCTGTAGTCCCAGCTACTAGGGAGGTTGAGGCAGGAGAATCACTTAAGCCCAAGAGTTTGAGGTTGCTGTGAGTTGTGATATCACGGCACTCTACCAAGGGCGATATAGTGAGACTCTGTCTCAAAAAAAAACAAAGTCTACTCTTTCCTTGAAGTAAATCTCTCTACAATAAGGCTCTCTTCTTAGACTCTTTCCAGCTTCTTCCCCCTACACTCCTATACGAATTTCCTCAGCCAAAAAAAAATAGTATTAAGCTTACTGGAGCTAGGCCCGAAATAAGAGAAGGAGGTAGAATGTACTCAAAGACACTGATGGGGCTGAGCTTTGTGAAAAAAAAAAAAAAGTTGTTAAATTTCATTAAGTATTTCTATGTGATCTGATAATATTTAAATCATGGTGTTCTTTTTTAAACACCACATTAAAAGAGGAGTACCGGCTCAGCGCCTATGGCTCAACAGGCTAAGGCGCCAGCCACGTACACCTGAGCTAGTGGGTTCAAATCCAACCAGGGCCCGCCAAACAACGACGGCTACAACCAAAAAATGGCTGGGCGTTGTGGCAGGCGCTTGTAGTCCCAGCTATTTGGGAGGTGGAGGCAAGAGACTCACTTGAGCCCAGGAATTGGAAGTTGCTGTGAGTTCTGATGCCACCGCACTCTATCCAGGATGACAGCTTGAGGCTCTGACTCAAAAAAAAAAGAGGAGTACCAACTAAGAGGCATGCCTGAGACAAGGAGGATGGTGAGTCACTACACTAGCCAATGGAGTTAGGATTTTCTTTTAAATGTGGATATGTAGTTGACAGAAAATGATATCACACTAAGAAATTACTTGCTTTACTTTTAATTTCTGTCTACTTTCTAAAAATCTGTTAGGTAACAAGCTAAAAAAAATGTGAATTTAGGGGTTATTTAAATTCTTCTAGATGAAGAAAGTAGGAAATATACACTACAACTAGTGAATATCTGTTGTTGGTTGGCTCTCTGTCATCTATTTCTCTTCCTTCTTAAAATGGAAGGACTATCTCCTGCTTTCTAAGCTTTATGGTTTGGATTGAAGTGGCTTCACCTACTCCAATGGTGAAGGGAGCCATTCTGAATGTACTATTTTGGTTCAATAATAACCTATGTTCGTCCAATCACAGAACACTGGTCTGACAGTACTGAGACACTGATTTCCCATTGATCAGGGATTCATGTAACTCTCACAATACTAGAAGATAATCTAAGGCCGTAAGTGGAGGGAAGACTTCTCCAAACAGAGTCAACATCCAAATATTGACAATTAAAACTAATGTAGAATATAAATGTCTTAACACAATAACTAAGAAAATGCCATGAAGGCTATGTTAACCAGTTTGATGAAAATATTTCAAATTGTATGTAAAACCAGCACAATGTACCCCATGATTGCATTAATGTACAAGCTATGATTTTATAAAAAAAAATAAAAAAATACTTTTAAAAAGCCAGAGATTGGCAGAACAAATTAAAAAAATATAATCCATGTAAAAAACAAAAAAAATAGAAAGAAAAAGATTGGGTTCTGAGACATATTACATGAGATTTAGGGTCAAGCCTCACCTGAATCAACATGTATGTACCTCTGAAGTTTGCAGGTGAACAAATAAATTTTCTTTATTTTCTATTATTGGGTTTTCTATTATTTACAAGTAAAATCTTCTTGGCCGACACAGAATCTTTTTTTTTTCTTTTCTTTTTTTTTTTTTTGCAGTTTTGGCTGGGGCCGGGCTTGAACCCACCACCCCTGGTAAATGAGGCCAGGGCCCTACACCTTGAGCCACAGGCACCGCCCAGCTGACACACAATCTTTGATACAGATTCTAAAATCTGTATGTTACTTCCTCATTAGCTACCATGATGTTTATGAACTGTTCCTATGGAAATTGATTTTTCCTTTGTGAAAAGTACATACTCCAAGACCCTTGTACATGGTGTAGTCTATGGTTTCTTTAAACTATTGCTAGTTTTACAGTGAAAACAACCAACTAATAAAATCAAAATCTCTTTTGAGATCAAAAATCAAAGATTATGGATTTCACATTAAATTTCAGATGATAATTATGATATTAGCCTTATTTTATTTAAAGCTAGAAAGAGATAACAAATCATAGCCAATATGTCTCAAATAAACAAGCTGGGGGGTTTTTTTGTTTGTTTTTGTTTTTGGCTTTTAAAGCTGGTTTTTTTTTTTTTTAAGTAATTCAATTTAAATCATCCTCCATGCAACTGCTCAGCTAATCGAGAAATTTTAAAAAAGAGATAAATACCTCATGAAATATTACCTCTGTTACTGACAACACTGAAAATGGAGAATTGGCCTATATCTATGCAAAAAGCGGGCTTCCTAATACCATGCCTCAGAGTCATACAACCAGACACAGACAACACTGGTCTGAGACAATTTTATGGCCTGTTCTTATAAAACCCGTAGCAAGAACAGGAGAGAAGGTATGCTCTCTGTGAGCAGATTGCTCCCAAGAGAAAGGGGAAAAATCAAAAATTTGCTACTTAAGCTTGCTTCCTTTTCCTGAAGAATAGAGCAGAAGTGGGAGTAGAAAAAAGGTCAAGAACATGATTCCAGTATAGCGCCATCCCCATAAGAGGAAACATCAGAGGAAAGAAAAGGCATCCTAGCTATCAGAATCCTAGAACATTTAAATCTAGATTTGTATTAAATTAAGAAGCTCTATTGCACACAAGACTCCATGATTTAGTGTTCAAAATAATACTTAGCTTAAACTGAAAGTTGATTTCATGGCAGTAAGAATTAATAATTTTTATAGAATTCATATTGGTAAACTGAGACCAAGGGCAAAACAGATGTGGCAAACACAGATGGCTGCCTACTGAATATGTAATCTACTTTTCTAAAAATAGAATACCAATTTTATTGAGGGTGACAGTATGCTTAGTCTAAAATTTTCTTTTCCAGGGTCTCTTGTGGCTAGAAGGTGGTCATGTGATATAGAACAGGCCAATTAGATTTAGATAGAAGTTCATTAGGTACAGTTCTAATAAAGCAATTTATTCCTAATGAAAATTGATAGACCTAGCTGGCATACATCTTTCATACTTTGTCCTTCCATCTTCTTGACTGTAATATGGTCCTGCTGCCTATAACTAAACAGCCCTATTTTAACCTTGGTTTGAGAGCCATACACTGTGAGTGGCAGGGCATTAAGCAAAAGGAGCATACATGTCTCTATTGACTTCCTTCAGCAATTATATCATCCTTGAGCTATCTACCTCTTGACTTCCTTTTACATGAGAAAAACATAAAGTCCATCTTAATTTAAGCATTGTGGTTATGTTATATATAGCTAAACACAATGTTGAGACCAGAGACAGACTCGTCTTATGTGAAAATTCCAAGGCATGGGCTCAGCGCCTGTGGCTCAAGTGGTTAAGGCGCCAACCACATACACCTGAGCTGGCGGGTTAGCATCCAGCCCAGGCCCGCCAAACAACAATGATAGCTGCAACCAAAAAATGGCCGGGTGTTGTGGCAGGCACCTGTAGTCCCAGCTACTTGGGAGTCAGAGGCAAGAAGAATCACTTGAGCCCAAGAATTGGAGGTTGCTGTGAGCTGTGATGCCACAGCACTCTACCCAGGGTGACAGCTTAAGCTCTGTCTGAAAAAAGAAAAAAAAAAAATTCCAAGGCATGTAGGATATAAATGACCTGGCTTGTATTTTAGTGGAAGATAAACTTGTATTTGGTGGAAGATAAAGATAAAGTAAAGAAAAGGATACCATAGGTGAAAAATGTCTAGGAGCAGATTATACGTGTAGGTTGTCAAATGAAGTATAAGTCAAGGGAGAGGGATTTCAAACAAAAAGACACAAGAATATAGCACAGGTCATTGTTTTTTTATCCAGGGGATGCTAGAGTCCATTGTGAGTATCTTTCCTGAGTTCTGTGTTTGGTGATGTTGCATTGGCAGCTTAAATCCAGCCATGGAATACTGACACTACAGAAATGGCCCAATGCTACAAATCAGGTCATTTTTCCTTGGGGGAGCTGATTGTCAAGTATTTACCAGCATACCACTGCTTATATATCCCACTGCTCAGCTAAACAACAGCATTGGAAAGAAAATGCAATGCTTAGCCAAACAGCTAACACTCTTCATCCACAGACAGCAATTTATTAATGCAAAGAATATCTATTTAGCAGGAACTCAGTCACTTTTTGAGAAAGAAAGAGACTAAAGGAGAAAGGAAGGATTATTTCTCCATCATTGTAACTATCAAGTTAGTTTTACATTTCAAAAGAACCAAATGTAGAAAAACATCTTGGGTTTTAATTTAGTGACACTTGAAAAATCTCTGAAATTCTTTGACTATGTCATCTACCCCCATCCCACACACTTTTGAGTTGCATATTGTGACAGAGTTTAAGTCTATATAAAATCAAAACATGTCAGAGCTTTAAAAAAAACCTTTGTGAATATGATTTCAAAAATCCAATGGCCAGTGCAATAACAGTAAGCAGAGAAAGACTGTTTCAAACTGTATTTAAAGTTCTCCAGTGTATCACACATAGGAAAAAAAGGAAAGGGGGGGGGCTAAAACAATCACCACTAGATAGCACTAGATTGCATAACTGAATTGACATCTTGAGGTATACAAAATAAGAAACTATTATTCTAGATATTTTTATTATACAAAATCCCCTTTACTCCCTTTATATATTGTAACTATTTATACCACTCTTCTTTGCACAAAGAATCCAAATAGTACAAAAATTAAGATACAGAAAACAGTTAATAAACTAGAAACAGAAAATTGGTGTCAAAATCAGAAATGGCAGAAGCCAAACATGAAAGTTCAAGGAAAATGGAAAAGGGCTTACAAAAACATGCCAAGCACTTTTAACTTTTATTCTGTAGATAAAAGCATATCATCAGGTGTTCTGTATCAGCAAGGACTCTGGTTGCAATAGGTCTATTTAACCAACGGACCAGGATCAAGTCTAGCAGCAAGATCAATGATGCAAGTAAGAAATTATAAGTTCCTGAACAAAAGCAGTGGAAAGGATGAAACAAAATAAAATACATTTAGGATGTTATTAACTATGTGGAAATTTAGAGGTAGGAGGTAAGAAAATATAAACAAAAGTGTCAATGTTGATTTTTTTTTCTTGATGGATTAAATGAGTAAGATTTGGAATAGAGGAAAAGGAACAGATTTATAGGAAAATATATATTCTACTATCCAATTAATAAATGATTTCATAAACAACACAAACCAGCAAGAATTTGTAAGTGTTTCTTCACCGTGACAAAAGAGAGGGTGTACTTACTAACCAACATGAATATTTTTGTCTACTAGACAGATTATTTTTTCACAATGAGTATGAGGGCTTGAAGATATAATGCCTTAAATTAATATGTATGATAAAGAGTATTATATTTATTATTATTGCAGTCATGTGGAGGTGGTGGTGGTGGTAACAGTCATAGCGAGAGTGGTTTAGTTAAACTGAGCATTTCATAGATAGGTTTGTAGTCACTTTACATGAATCCACTAATTCATTTTTCAAAATAATCTATGAAGCAGCTACTATTATCATAATCCTCATTTTCCAGATGTATACACTGAATACAAAGTTATTATTTACCTTGCCTAAAATCACATAGCTGGTAAATAGCAAAGGAGGAATTTGAAACTAGTCAAAGAAAAAAACTGCCCTTCCAATTATCATCTGGTAGCTGGCCTAGTTGTTACCAGTTGGGCAGGAGTATCCCCTGACAAACATAAACAGTTTCATATAATATCTATTATGACTATTATGGAACAAGGCAAAACGAATACCAACCATTCCATCATGTCTGAATAGAGATAAAAGCAAAGACATTATGCAACTAAATGTCCCTTCCCCTAGCTGCCGTAAGTGACCATCATTTCTCTAGTAGCAATTCTGCCACTGTTCTGTTCCTCCGTCTTAGATAAAATTAAGATACTAAAAAATTTGATACTCAAACTTAAGATACTTAAAAATTAAGATAATCAAACTTCCCCCACTTTCGAACAGCATCAATTCAACATAAACCCCCAATTTTGAACTCTTCCCCAAATCACCTGTTACAAAAGCAATTTGTACAGCATGTTTCCCTTAACCCTTTCTGAGACACCCCCAAAATACAGAGACACTCACTTGGCTATAGCATCTTTAACTAGAGATGTGTTCCTGGTTGTGTTTGGCTAGTGAACACCACCAACACTAGCTTTTCAGGCTCCAAGGCTTATCCTCCTAAACACTAGGCTATATGTGGCCACTCCTTATACATGAAATGCACGTATCAAGAAAACTATCAATCTTAAGCCAAATAAAGAGCTGGGGAAATAAATAAAAAGGAAAAGCTAAAAACAAATGGATTTGGTTTAAAAAGAAAAAGTACTTGCAGTTAAATGCTTACCTTAACCTTATGCCAAATTAATATCGATAATGCATCAAATGTTACCTATGTTACATTAGTTTTTTCTATGTCTTATTCTAAAATAGGACTATACTATATTCATACATGCTTATAGAGAATGAAAATCTGATCTACAGTTTAACAAAATTATAGGAAAATATAGTCACTGTTTCCTCATGAATTGTATCAACTAAACATATTAAACAGATTTAAATAAATGTTTTTCATATTTTCATATGTGATAGAAGTTTTACAAAGAAAAAACTAAAATCTATAAGGCTTAATTTATGCATACTTAATTTGAATAATATTGTCTGAAAACCATGAATAAAATGAATTAAGCTTGTTTTGAAAGATATGTTTAACTTTAATGCATAGGAATTTACTCATGCAATTATCATTAATGAAGACTACTAAATACATATCCCTAACTTCTGGAATTTTTTTAAAGATGCCACACAGAATCATGATCTTTTTATAGCTTAAGCAAACAAATTTTTTTTCTTCTTTTTTTTTTTTTTTTTTTTTTTGCAGTTTTGGCCAGGGCTGGGCTTGAACCCGCCACCTCCTGTATATGGGGCTGGCGCCCTACTCCATGAATCACAGGCGCCGCCCCCCAAAATTTTTTTTACTGTTCAGAGTGATAAAACAAGAATGTGAAAGCAAGCATCAGTGTACTCAATATTAATATGAAACTAGTTAACGAACAACTACACACCCATACAAGAAAAAAAATACAATAAATTCAAGTAGGAGGGAAGGGGGAAGGGAGGAAAGGGAATTGGGTTACATCTCACCTAATGGGTACAATGTAAGGGTATATGGCACAACTCCTGGGTAAAGGACTCAACTACAACTTGCACTTTACTTAACAAATACAAACAGTATAACCTAATTATCTGTACCCATACATTAATCTGAAATTACAAAGTAATTAATTAATTAAAATTTTTAAACAATAAGAGGTCCAAAAAGTAAATAATTTACATATTTTTAAATGATAAAAACAGAAGCAGGGAAAAGACCAAATTGATAAGTTCATTCTGGACTGGTCAAAAGAATATGAGTTTTTAAAAAAGGATTATTTCTAGTTCTTCAATTTACAGTTCTAATCATCACTGATAAGACAATGTTTCAAATAAAAATTTAATAGTACTATAAATTTGGCTAAAGTAATTTATATGTATGTATACCAGTACAGTAGACCTAGTTCCTTATGTTGACCACCTCCACCTCTGTATGTTGATTAGTTTGTTACAGTCCCACGGGTGATCAAACTTACAGAGGTTCTACTGTATTTGTGTAATGACAGGAAGGTGTAAAGGCACAGATTCATTCTGAAAACCTTTGAGATTTAATTAACAGTTTTATTCTTGGAGAAGCTCTTATAAGTAGATCTGAATTCCACATTAAATAATATCATCAAAATATTGACTTAATAAAATCTAAGCCACTTTAGTCCTAGTGTGGTCAATATTTTTTAGGTCAGAATAGCACTCACCACATTTTGAATGTCTTCATTGTTCACAAAAACTTGTGCCAAGAGTTTAGAAGACAAAACAAGAAATTTCAAAATAGTTTGGTAATGATGTACATTAACATGGCATTTTGAAGCATTGGAATACACTTCTAAGGAAATTTTAATGACTACATGAAAAAAAAAGGTGTGTTCACAGAAAGCTTACAAATTTAAAACAAAAATATTAATTTGGGTAAAATAAAGTTATGAAATTTGTCACCTGAGTTCTTAAGAACATCCATATAGACTGGAGGAAAAATGATATAATTGAAACATGTGTAGGAGAAAGTTGAAATGGATTCATTTCAATTCATTTGAATTATTTCAGTAATGCAATTTTCCAATGTTAGAAAATGATGAGGTGTTAAATTTAAAGACTGAAATACTATTACACTTTTATTACAATTTAAAGAAAATCTCCAAATTCTGGTTAATAGAAAGAATAGTACTTCTGTTAATGAGAGAAAAAGCACTAGTCTTATATTTCTCCTTTTTAAGCAAAGATTCTTTCTGATAGTAAACATAAAGAATTTAAGACATCCCTCTTAAAAACATCAAGTGATCAGGAATTAGAGGTAAATCATTTGAAACATAAAAACTGATATTGAAAAGTTACATTCACAAAAGCAAGCTCAAATTTCTCATTAAAAATTTAAAAAATAGTTGGGAAAACTTAAATTCATGAGACTTTGTGTTTTATTTTTCTTATAATTATATAATAAATACAAATATTAATACCATAATAAAAATTGTTACCAAGCTACATATAAACATGTCCAAATCACATCAGTTCACTCCAGTATACTACATATATTAAGATTTTCTATGTGTGCTATGATGATAAATACTTTTAGAAGCATTAAGCTGTATGGTTGTTTAAGAAATTATAGCACGGTCAGCATAAATCCATTTGGAAAATAGAGTTCAAATCACATATCTTACTGATGATGAGAAAGACCATCATTTATTTATGACAGATAGTAGATTTTTAAAATTAAACTCCCTTGAGTATGTTTTGCTTTTCAAAAATAACTTATACACAAGAAATACTATAATAGAATAGTTAATCACACAGCCATAAACTCTAGAGTCAGACACACTTGGTTTTCAACCTTGCTGCAAGGCTATTAGTTGTATGACTTCAGTTTACTGATCTATTACTGGGAATAAAAAAATAACAAAAATTAAGTGAGATGATATATGTACAGTGCTTAACACAATGCCTAGCACATAGCAAGTACACACTAATGAAAACGATTATTTTTAAATAATTCTTCTCAGTAGGAAAGCATAAGTCACAAAGTATAAAAAGCAAGTCTCCCTTCTTTTACTTGACCCTAGAAGAAAAACTGAATAAGAAAATTTGTCAAACTTAATTTTCCACATCTTTTTCTTTAACCCCAATTTACCATCTAGTGCACACTTTCCCTAAACCCCAAAATGCCTAACAATGGCTATTAAATTGTGCGTGGTGATTCACTGCACTATCTCACTTAATTCTTACAAACAACTCTATACCGAAAAGGTTTTATTATAGTATCATTTGTATGAATAAAGAAGGTGAAACTTAGCTTAAGTAAAAGAAAATCAATTAAGGAGTGATAGACCCTAAATTTGAAAACCATTTGTTTTACACCAGAATCTGTACTCTTAAAACACTCCATTCCCTTATGTGTGCAGATTAAGCTGTCTCAGGTCAATAGAAACTAAATATGAAAATATTGTTATTTTATTCCAATCTGTACATTGTACTATGTTCTATACAATCTCCCTTTTCCATCCCATGATAGCAGAAATAGCTCAAGCACAGCCAGATTCAGTGATGACAATTAGATTTATGTGAAATTCTTTGCGATTGATATTACTAGTTGTGTGATAGCCAAATTTTCCTCCCCGTTCAGCCACACAGAAGAATAAACTTTTCATCTTAAGTGACTGATCTTGTCCAATGAGTTTTGAAAGAATATGTATCATTTCTGGGTTGAAGAAGTAAAAAGCCCATGACCAGTGTTGTCCCTTGCCCAAGTGGACTAGATAGTGCAGCTGTGAGATTTTGGCACCTACACTGCTGAACCACAAGAGAAATAATTGCCATGAAGAGTCACACTTACCCTCAGGGAGCTATACAAGAATAAGAACAATGCCTTTGTATGTTAAGCATTGAGATTTTAGAGCTATCTGCCATTGCTGCATAACTTTTCCACCTTACAAACAGAAATAGAAGTTACTCTCTGCCTACCTACCCACCTACCTCCACTCTCTTCATTGGAAAGATTACTGAAATCTTTTTGTGTTGAAATAGGCACCAGAATAGATAGAACAATGAGTATATTGCTTAAGTACATAGCTAACCAGGGAATAGAATGCTATTACCCCCCTTTCTGTTAGCACCTCTAATTGCCACAAGTAACTCTGTTGGAGATTCCCTTCATTTGGCTTTTGAGTGGAGGACTGTATATGTGGGAGAGAAAACAGTATATCCCTTCAAAGTGGTAAAAAGGGAGGAGAAGGCACCTGTATTTCCCACTAGACTCAAAATTTAATATTCAAGTTGCTCTCATATCCCTTTCGCTTTTCCCAATCTTCTCTTAGGTTGTGGGAAGTAAAGAATACACTGGGTATAATAGCTAAAAGTAGCAGCAAATTCATTTTCTTTTTGAAAACTCTTACAGAAGTACTGGGTCCAAATTACCAGCAGAACTTTTATTTAATGATGGAGTACACTTAAAGATTTTTTTGTCCACATTAGGTTTTAGTTCGTAATTCCAAAACAACACAACAACAACAAAAAGACCCACTCCCTATGTTTTCTACTAACTTAGTGTCTCATGTTATCCTCAACTATCATTTGTAGCACTTAAGTTCATTTAATACTGAAAGTGTCTTCAAACCACAATTAACTGTTTCGAATTGTACATTATAAACAGCCACTGGGCAGCATAGCAAGACCTCGTCTCCACATATATTTTCTAAATATTGGCCCAGTATTTTGACACACACTTGTAGACCAGGTACTTGGGAGACAGAGTAAAGAGGATTTTACTTAAGCCCAGGGGTTTCAGGCTACAATGAGCTATGATTGTGCCACTGCACTCCAGCTCCAGTGACAGAGGAAGACCGTCTCACTAAAAAAAAGAAGAAGAAGGAAGAAAAACATTCAGATTGAATCCATTCATACAAATGTATGAATGATAAAAATACCCTTCCAGAGGTCTACTATTTGCCCTTCTCCATAAAATGCATGATTGAGACTAGAAAATGAAAATTCTATTTAGTTCTACCCTACTATAAACGCATAATACTTACGGATTTATTATTGTGTATTATGATCTTATAATACATGTTTATTATTGTGTATTATGATCTCATAATACATGTATTATAGATTTTTTAGAGTTTTCCTATACTATGCAGCTAGGAAAAATAAACCATGATAACTTTAGGTAACTAGGTTCTAAAATAGATAAGCTCAGTTAATCTCTGTGCTAAGGTTCTCCTTAAATTAAGTTTCTAACTTTACATGAAAATCCATGCCTTTCTGTATACTGACATTTAAACAAATTGGAAAGTTTGGTTTTGCCTTAAATTTAAAATTTAAGGAGTATTTTCCTTTATGATTTAATAGAGATACACAGGATCCAATGATTACTAACAAAATGAATCTAAAATCTTATAAATATATTATGTAATCTAAAGAAATTTTGTTAATGAATATGCACAATAACTGATAAACACAATAATGGAAAGAAATTTTCACTTCCTCAAAAGTTTTTGAATTTCATACTGTGGAGTAGGGGTTGGATATTTTACAAACTAATAAATTGGTTGTGTTGAAATAGGATCTTGAATTTTCTGTTCTCCTAAAAACAAAATGTACTTATAAAATTATTAAAAATGCAACTATATTATTAGGGCTTAAAAACTACTCTTTTGAAGTTTAAAAAACTTTTTAGGAATATTTTATGTAAAAATATAAACATATAAATAATGCACAAATCCTACCTATGTTTTAATATAAATCTATAGCAAAGGATTGTAATAGAACTAATGACTGAATACAATGTACAACTTTTTGATCCTTTAACCAAAGACATTAGATTAAGTTTTCTAATCATTCCCCACAGTTTTTCCTTTTTCCAGGCCTTGGCTAGATCTCCTGCAACCTGAAAGCGATACTGCAAATTGGCAGATTTTGTGACAGCAACATATTATCAGTCATTCCACAGGGTCTCTACTTTGTTTTCTTACTATAAACTGTCAACATGCATTTAAAATTTTCATTTCTAATTTTCTGCAATAAAATAGCAGCACAATAAAATAAACCATTTAGCTTAAGGTAGCAATATTTTAGTAATATAATTAACAAGCCCATAAAGTTATTTTCTCAATTTTTAAATGTATATTATAATTTCATTCACTTATGCAATTATGCTTTTAGGGAAAAATCATTAATTATTTTCTGATTCAGCACTGCGAAGAACAAGAATGAAAAAATCAGAGACAGCTAAATTGCACCTCCCTAATCTTTCCTGTGTAGATGCTGCAAATGATATATAGGCCAATGGGCATTTAAAACCATTCTTCCCTGCAATTTCTATACCTTCCTCCTAATCGAGGATGGGGTAGGTAATAACGACTTTTTTCCCCCAAAACATTATCTTAGAGAGTAAAAGGGTTATTTTGACAGTAGCACTATGGCTGGTGATTGCCAGAATGATTGGATCCTATTGTTTCCCTTATGTCATGGTAACTGGTTTTATGAGGGAATCAACACTAATTGAATGAAGAAACAGGCAAGTAGCAGACGGAATGTAGCATGGATGTAATAGCAATAGACTCACATAGGAACTTGGGAGCTAATTTAGCAGTTTAATCATCAATGATCTACTATAGATTTTTCCCTAAAAGCATAATTAACTTTCATGTCGTGTATGTCCTTGTAGTGCAATCTATAATATGCACAGGAAATGAAATAATAACATGTATAGAATCCCATTTTGCATATTACCACAGATAATTTGCTTGGTTTTATTTATTTGAGTCCAAAAGTATTTCATCCTTTTAATTTTAAATTTGAGTTGCCTTAGCATGATATTTGTGTGTGTGAACCTACAGGGTGTCCATAACATTCACATGCAATTTTAATTTTATGGGCAATTTGCATACATGTATGTGCACACATTATATATCCACAATTGCAGCTAGCAATTGTAAGAATATTGAAATCAAACTATTTTGGAACATAAAAAAAGGGAAGAAAACATACTATACTCTTAGCTACGTATTTAAGAGCTCATTGTTCTAACTAAACAGAACTCAATTTTTTCACTTGCATTATTTTTCCTAGATTATTCTAGTCCTATTTTAAGGAATTATTCCCATGACATTATCGGATTTTTTAAAATATTTTATCGACATTATAAATATTTCTGATTTATTAAAATTAAAAGGTAACTTCTTCCATAATTAGCAAAACATACAAAAACAAACAGCCTTATAATTAATTCCTTTTACAAATACATTACATACATCAACAGAAAATTCACAACCATTTTAAAACAAGTTCCCTGGCTCTAAAAATTATCAAAAAAACCTGATATATAGCTATTTGATTATAACTAATCACTTTTCATTTCCTTTTTGATTTTCCATGTTCCTTCATAAGTTTTAGTGAATATTAAGAGTTATTCTCTAAGCATCTTTCCCATTACCCTTGACTATAAAAATTCATGTCAGATGTAACTGAAAATAATTTATGGTATAAAAGTATAATGAGTTTTAAAGTTAATTTTCCAAAACTCTGACAAAATAACTAACCAAGGATATTTTTTAAATTTATTTAAGTTACAAAACCTTGACAAAACAAAGACATCATAGATTTAATGTAGGAAAACACGTATTTAATACACCTTATACTCAAGAATTAGTTGTCTTACCCAGTAATGGATACCAAATAAGAAAAAATATAGGATTCTAAGTATACTTTCAGATAAAGATCATATCCAACATGATCCAGTACATTTCAGTCATTCACATTAAAAATATATGACTTACCTACTAAACCCCAAGCCTATTTCTTAATTCTGCTCCATAGAGTTGTTACTCAGAAATATAAGTATAAGTTAAAAGTAGGAAGCCACAGACATGCAAAAAGAATAAGTGGCCACAAAAGATAGGAAGATCTCAACTAGAATGCCTCCAGTCTCTTGACTCTTAACCAAAAACCAGAGCATTTAGTCTCTGGCATTCACTGGAGAACTACATAGGCACGGGGGACCTACACTGGAAGATGATCCTTCCTCCAAGATAGTGTATTTAGAAGCCTCTGTAACAGGACTCCAAATAGCACAAGCACCAGAGGAAATCTACTGAGCTGTCAATGACTTAGGTCCCTGAGGCATGATGGATTGAAAATATTTGTTTGATAATTTATTGCCAACACCAAGTACATACTACATTTGAAAGTTGGATACACATTTCACAAAAATGTTTTCTTAGGATGGTGTAGTATTTTATTCTTTTGTTCTACAAATAAAAGTTATAGATACAAATCTTACAAATTTTCAAGATTTTTTATGTGGTTCAAAAATTATATTTAAAAAGTAAGCACTAAATCAAGAATGTTATCTTCAGCTATAAAGGACAATTCCTGGAGAGAAAGTAAAGTGAGTGAAAAGAAAATGTTATAATATGATATTGGGAAATTTCACAATATTAAAATATTGTTATCTTTCTAGTATGGAATCCATTCAAAAATGTATTATTCTACATCCATCCTTTTTAAAAATCCTTTCTCTTTTCAACATTTTTCTTCATAAACTACTCTACAAAATATATTGATTATTCCCTCCCTAGACAAAACAGCTAATTCTTATGATATGGTGAACACTGAAATCATGTTATTTCCTAAGTATCTTTATTTCAGGAAAATATACATAATTTTATTTCTCCTTATGGCAGACACTGTTAGTGTTCTTCCAAGGTAACTCTTATGAATCTCCTCCCCAGCTGCTGTGAATACTGGCTGCTATAATTGTAAACATTTCCCCTGTCCAGCAAACTGCTCTCCTCAAACTAACAGAAGTGACCTCCACAGGAAAGCAGCACTGCCATTCCCTCCCCAGGTGTAACTCAGAGCTAATGATCCATGGATATGGGGATACCAAAGTCTGGTATGCAAGATTCAATCTTCCAAAACACATACTTCCCCCTGCACTGTAGCCAGAACCAGCCAAAACTTTACTTGAGACCACAAGTTTACTCAGTTTTTCTCTCCCCTGTCCTGCTTCCATCATCTCCTTTAATTTTTTTTTCCTAAATAGCCAAGCATTGTGGCAGGCGCTTGTAGTCCCAGCTACTTGGGAGGCTGAGGCAAAAGAATCACTTAAGCCCAAGAGTTTAGATTGCTGTGAGCTATGATGCCATAGCACTTTACCAAGGGAGACAAAAGTGAGACTCTTGTCTCCAAAAAAAAAATTCCTGGAAAACACTCTTGTAATAAATAATGTGCACAGAGATCCCCATCTTAGGCTCTGTTTCTAATGAACCTGACAATTAATACTAGGAGTGAGCTTAGGAAATGCTGAAGTTGTTATCACTTGCTGGCAATTAGACATGTCCCATTATAGTTACAAGTGGAGTAACCATAGTCCCTGGCATACAGGAGTAATTTAACTATTAAGATTTTCACCTACAGTGAATGCAATACCTCTGTCAGTCAGAGATAGAGAAGAAACAGTAATTGTAAAGACTGAAATTGAATGGTTGTTACTGAATGCCAAACTGATACACTGAAAATTAAAACTGACATGCTCAAGGCAGTCAGTCACTAATATAAAGCAAAGTATGAAAGTCAAAGGGCCTCCCTAACCTTGTTTAAAAGGTTCTTATCTCTTAAAGCTGGAAGAAAAATAAAGCTGAAAATCAGTCATAGAATTTAATTATAAAAATAAAAGAACTTCAGAAAACTCTAAATTCTTAGCCTAGGCGAATTTTCTATGCTATAGTGAAGGTCCTATCAGAGTAGTAACAGGAACATGAGACTTATTATGGGACTCTCTGAAACTTAGATTACCCTTGCATCTATTACACCTTAGGATGATGGGTCTAATCTCCCCTACTTGGAAAATGAGAAACCTCCCTTAATTAAAGACTATGCAGAAGCTCAAAAAAGCTCAGGCGCTTTATAAAACTATGCTAGCCTCCTTCATGATCTGCCTCCACCTCTCATCTGACCACCTGAGAAATAAAGGGTCAATTTTTTAAACAATTATTATTAGTAGTATTAGTAGTAATATTATTGTATAGAGAAAAGGTCTCACTATAGGCTGGTCTTGCATAGGCTGGTCTTGAATTCCTGGCCTCAAGCAATATTTCCACCTCAACCTCCCAGAATGATAGGATTACAGGTGTGATACACTGTGCCCAGTCCAGAATCATATCAAACCCAACTGAAAAAGTACTGGGCTCCCTAAGAATGAACAGAGATTATACACCAAAACAGAATCCGGCTAACACATAATAGCAAATAGTGAGAGAATACATCTGGCGGTAGACTGTAAAGATTCTAGGATAAAACTGGTAAGAGAAGCTGGCTGATAAAACTGGCAAGAGAAGATTGCCAATCAAAGACAGAATTTAGCAGTCTGACAAGGGCCACAAAAGATGGTATTAATATGTAACTAGAATAGACATCTTGGAAGCTTAAAAAATGTGATAGTCTGCATTAAACGAAGTATAGATGCCAGTATTCTCCTGGAAGATTATGGAGGGAGAAATCAAAAGATATAAAGAAGTAAATATGCTTGAATGGCTTTGCTACATAAGACTAAAAAACACACTGGCCTAACCACAGTCCTTAGGAGAATTCAGAGGACATCTGTGAACCAAGACGGTATATATAGACTGGTGAGGGCCACATGAACATAGCTGAGAAGGTAGAGGTGATCGCTGTACTCTGTAGGCCCTGAATAATGGTATAAAACTAGGCTCCCTTATATCAGTGGGCATGACAGGACTTCAGAATAACAGAGGATAGGTAAAACTGTCAGAAGCAATATAGTAATAAGAAGAGCAGCAAAGTTAGACTAGCAGCCAGGGAGCCCTGACCCATAGGTATTTAGGGAAATGGCTAAGAGAACATAGTGTTCCTATCTTCCTTAAGATAAATAGATGGATATTTAGAAGAAATTAAAAGCAGATCAACAGAAGACTGAACTAAGCCACTTCAAAGAAAAGTCATAACTTCATCCCCAATCATACAGACTTGAGCCAACTAAAGGAGATACCAGATACCCAGAGAAAAATATTTCACAATACCACAACAAGTTTATTCAGTAGTGATTCTGTCCTCCCCAAAGGGAACTATCCCATTTACTCAGGTAATCAAACACAGAGAAAAGGGGAATAGACAGACCTTTCAAGGGATGTATATTCCAAGTGGACACAAATATGCAGGGACTAGAGCACCATCCTGTCCTCCCACTTCCAATCAGAGTAGAGGCAGATAGGATCAGACAATAAATGAAGTCCCAGCCCATGTCTATCCCACAGTGGACATACCTGGGGGCCATTTCCTGATTTCCAAATGTGTAATCAAAATGAATAAACATGGTAATAGGCAGGATTATAATGGTTTTTGATCTAGAAATTACCTGCCACTCTACCACCACCACCAAGAATAAATGAAAAATAATTTGCATCCTAAGGGAAATGGCAATGATAGCGCCATCCTCAAAGACCTTAAATGGTACCATGTTGGTGGTCCCTATAATATCCTTTTTTAGGTCACTAGTCTAATCCACACAAATCCAAATGGACTGTGTCAAATGATGATGTACTGCTGTAAATTTAACCAAACAATAACAGCAGTAATGGCAACTGCTATGCCAAATGCAGTATCTTTTACTATACTTGATGAATAAAACCTTCCATATATGCTATTCTGCTACTAATGTGATGTAAGTATTCATTCCTATCTCTATCAGACAAAAAGATTACAAGCAATTCACATTTACATAGGTGAAACAGCTATGTGTAGTCATGGACTTGCCTCAAGAATATGTTAATTCTCCTGCTTTCTAATGTGATATGGTCTGAAGGAAACCTGTTAACTGTTTGCATTGGTCCATTATAGCAATGGGAGACTAAGGCACAAGCGCTCCAGAAAGTAAAGTTAAAGATAAATCTTAAAATGTTTAAGTGGAACATGCCAGAACATTTCCTCCAATATAAAAGAATGCTTATAGCATCTTGTACCTCCAAACACATCTTTACCTCCAAGAAAAAAGTATATATTTTGTTAGGACACTTTGGGTTTTGAAGGTAACATATGTGTATTCTGTACTTGAGAATACTGCTCTAACCTATTTGGAAAAGAAAAAAGCAGCTTGTTTTGAGTAGGTCCCACAACAGGAAGAGAAATCTACAGTGGGTCCAGGAGGTCCCACAGCAGGAAGAGAAATCTACAGTGGGTCTAGGTCATGATACAATCCCACATAATCCATGGTGCTTAACCTATCTGTGGTAGAACTACAACATAAGCTCATGCAGTTCTAGAAGAGACTATGCTGTCAAAGCAGAGACTTGTTCAGAACACCACCTTTGACACACACTCTTAGTAGATAAGGAGCATCAGACCTTGAGACATTAAATGGCTGTGAAGGCAGAAGTGCCCATCATTAGACCAACCAAATCATAAGACCGGACAGACTGAACAGCATTACATAATAAAATGGAGGTAGTTGATCTGAGTCTAGGGTTGAGCAGATCCACAGAACACAAGGAAGCTGCACAAATAGGTGGCTTAGACAACTAAAACATGTAATTCTATTGCATCAGTGCCTCCTCTGAAGTTTAGACCCACTTATAATCAGATGAGGAAGAAAGAAAAAGTTTGGCTTGGATAATGAATGGGTCAGCTCAGCACTTGAACGTAAACTAAAAATGGAGTGCTTCATCACCCTAGCACCATTCACTCTTAGCCTTAAAAAGCAGTAAGAGAAGAAATTCTCCCAATGGGAAAAGTTTCAGGAAATACACTTGGTTATCCATTTTGTGTAAAGAGAAAAGAAACCTGAGATGAGAACCTATATAGATTCATAGTGAATATCTTAGCTGACTGATCAGGGGCCAGGAAAAAAGCTATAGTACCATATGGCAGAAGTCACTGTGATAAGAGAAATAAGGTAGGCTTGACCATAGTTAGGCTAAACTATTACAGACAGGCAATATGCACTATATTATAGTTAATAAATAGTTAATAAAACTATATTTTAGTTAATATATTATAGTTAATATAATATAGCCCTATATTATAGTTAATATAGTTAATAAAACTATATTTTAATTATAGTTTACCTTCAAAGGAAGAAATAATTACATAGGCCCCTACAGAACTTTGAAAACCACCACTGATTTAAAAATCATATGCCTGGTCACATGTGAGAAATAAAGGAAAGGAGTAAAGTCTCCAACAGACACATTATCAGAAACATCACCAATATGCTTCCTTAAAGATTTCTGAACGCATTCATTGTTCCAATGAAAAATAAATTACATTTAAGAAATCAAGAACAGCAGATACATGCTTATAATCCTAGCTTCTGGGGAGGCAGAGGCAGAATGATCACGTGAGCCCATGAATTCAAATCCAGCCTGGGCAACACAATAGGCTATCTCTTTTTTAAAAAAAAGAAAAGAAAGAAATTGAGAACAGTGTAACCGTTATAGTTAAGAACTATTTTTAAAAGGCACAGAAAGAGAACCACTAAATTCTCATGAAAAGAATAACATGTATTTGATTTATCCTTGATTGATAAGTAAATGATGTTATGAGTTGAAATGTATCCACCCAAAATTTGTAGGTTAAGAGCCATAATTCCAAGTATCTTAAAATGTGTCTGTATTTGGAATTGGACATTTAAACAGGTGATTAATTAAAAGACCGTGAGGCTTGTCCCTAATCCAATTTGACTGTTATCTTTGTAAGAAGGGGAAATTGGGACACACAGAGAAACACGAGGAATTGTGTACAAAGAAGAAAGATCATGTGAAGACACAGCAAGAAGGAGACCATTTCCAACCCAAGAGGAGAGGCATCAGAAAAAAAACAAACCTGCTAACAGTCTGATCTTGGACTTCTAGCGTTCTGAAACGTAAGAAATAAATTTCTGTTGTTTATGCCATCCAGTTTATGGTAGTTTGTTATGACAGCCTCACAAATTAATACAGATGAACAACTGCTTTTAAAATTTTTAAAAACCTATATAACAATCAATTAAATCAAAACTAAGACAATGTGAAAGCAATCAATGACAAAGATGAAAAGCAAATTTTGTTCATGGTCAAAATGTAATTAGTTTACTTTTAGAAAGCAATTTGGCAATAAGAGAAGTCTTAGAAAAGTTGATGCATTTTGATCTACTAACTAGACATCAGGGAAACAGTCTATTGGAGTGAAATATCAATAAAAGCAAAAATAATTAACAATTTAATAATATTACTATTATTATTCACTCAATGTTTCTTATTTGATAAAGCCATGTACTAAATGCTTTACATAAAATTCACTGCCATACTATTAATTTTTTAGAAAAAAATTATAAAATCCATAACATTAGTTGTTAATATTTTGACATAATTTCTTTAATGCTTTTTTCTATGCCTTTTTTAATTTGTAAAACAAAATCAGAAAGCACATCTCCTTACATTTTTTTTTACTTGACATAGATGAAGGAAGTCAGAAAATATTAACATCAAGTAACTAAATGTATAAAGAAGGACAATAGGAAACTAAGATTTTGCTTTAGGTGCAAGATTTTATGAAATTTGAACACATAAGTGAGATCAAACTCTATTCTTGTGAATATGCGAATCTCATACATACTTGACTATGTTTTTGTTTATTTTTCATTTCACTTACACTTGCACTAAAAGTAATGTTAGTACTGGGTAAGTATAAGATATAAAGCAATTTCTTAAGGCCAATCCTCAAATGTCTACAGATGTGTAATCAAGTATAACCACAAATAGGATTCAAACAAATTTAGTAGAAGCAGTTTGAGAATTTTAAACAGATGCTAAGAGACTCTTGAAATATCAGAACCATCTATAAGATTTATGGAGAAAGATGTTAAGCTGATTGGTTAACAAGGCTCGCCTGCATTTCTGTAGCTATAGCAGATTACACTGGGAAGACTTAAAAATCTTACTATGATTCACTTGCTTGTAACTTGATGATAATGGAGATTTACAGCAAGAGAAGAAATCATCAAGTCTAGATTTTTCAATATTTAATAATAAAGATTAAGAAGAACAGAGAGAGAGGAAAGTATGGAAATTTAGTCTTCTAATCTAGTAAGAAAGAAAACACAGTTTCAAATGTAACCTATTTTAGAGATTTAGCATTTATTATTTCTGGAGATAAAAGTCAAAAGGGAATTATTTTTCCAATACAGTTCTGTGTATGGGGAGGGTGGAAGTGTGGCAACTAAATGGGAATAAATAAAATAAGTCCCAAATAGCAGGATTAAAGACCCAGATGAGCTCAGAGAGGTGAACTTTTTTCACTACAGATAACAAGGTTTTCTCTGGTAACAGAAATCTGTAGATTTCATACATGAAAATACTTGTGTTCTTTAGGGCCTGCTATTAAAAACTATACCTACCATTCCTACCTATTTCAATGTTATTCTTACACTAATGTGAGGTTTTATAGATTGTCTTGGTATTTAAAAAAAAATTAATGAAAGAAAGAAAACTTCTGGTTTGAGCAAATTCATTAAAAGATATTTATCCCTCTTTGGGAGGCTGAGATGAGAGCATCATTGAGGACAGGAGATCAAGACCAGCCTGGGCAACATGACACAAAATTGTTTCTACAAAAAAATTCTAAAAATTAGCTAGGCGGGGCTCAGCTCCCATAGCACAGTGGTTGCACGGCCTGCCACACACACCAAATCTGGCAGTTTGAATGCAGCCCAGGCCAACTAGACAACAATAACAACTGCAACCAAAAAAGTAGCCAGGCATTGTGGCAGACGCCTGTAGTCCCAGCTATTTGGGAGGCTGAGGCAAGAGAATTGCTTAAGCCCAAGAGTTTCAGGTTGCTGTGAGCTGTGACGCCATGGCAATCTACCGAGGGTGATGTAGTTAGACTCTGTCTCCAAAAAAAAAAAAAAAAAAAAAAAGAAAAGAAAATTAGCTAGGCAGATCAGTAGCAAGATGGTGGATGAAAGAAACAGCTTTTTTGAAACTGGGCACCGTGAGATAGGGGAGAGAAAACTCTAGGCACCTTGGGATTTTGGGCTTTGCCCAGAAACATCCCTACAGGGGTACAGGGAGGCAGCAAGAGACTTTGGGATCACAGGAGGAGGATTTAAAGCAGTGGAGAAGGGGCAAGTGTCTGGGTAAGGTCTGAGGCCACCAGCATAGTGGCTGCGGGCAGCAGTGGCTACAGCAACAGTGAGAGTGTGCAAACAGGGAAGGCCTTCCCTGCGGAGTTTTTTGGACTTGGGAGACCTTAGGCAAGCAAACAACTGACTTTGAACAGTGTCTGTCTTTGAACAGACATTGGGGCTGAGCAGCCAGGGCAGAGCACAGTTCTCATTGTTCAGCTGCAGGCCGTGTGCAGCCATTGTGGAAAAGTTGCCTGGACTTTTCCAGGGGCTCGGCCCTCTGGGTCCTAGAGCAAGGCCGATCTGGAGCACCTGACAAATGGCCAGCCACTTACGGAGAGATCCGAGCAACACACCCTTTCCTGAGATAGCCACTGCTTAGCCAAGGGACACAGTTTGGAAAGGTCCAGGCATGTATACTAAGCTGGGTGAGGAGAGATCCAGGATCCCAACCCTGCAGAGTTTGAGCACAAAGAAGTCAGCAGAGGCTCCCAGTCTCCATCTTACACTGCTGTATTGTGATTAGCATCTCATATCTCAGAAGATCACTTGTTGCCCAGGCAATATTCAGCAAGATATATATATATATATATATATATATATATATATATATACACACACATAGGTTTTTTTTCTTTTTCTATTCTTGGTAGTTGTTGTTGAAGCTGTTGCTATTGTTAGTTTGTCTGGTTTTTTTGGCTTTTTAAAAAAAATTTTTCTCTCTTTTTCTTTTTAAAATTTTCCCCCCAGATTTTTCTTTTTATTTATTGTTTGTGTTTTTGATTGTTGCCTTCTTGAATAATTAGGACTTCATATTTGCTACTTTTTCTGTCCCTGATACTTGCTTATTACCCCAATTTTATCTCTTAAGGCTTTTTTGTTTGTTTCTTTTGGTTTGACTTATAGTATTTTTGTTTTTCTTCTCTATTTGGTGAAGGTGGAGTCCTGTGTCTGCTCAGGCTGTCAAAGAGCTGCGTGCATGTGTCAAGGGACCCACCTAAACCAGTCCCCCCAGCAGTTGGGATTTGTGGGTGTGGGTCAAAGTACTTTACTAAACACCACTATTATTCCTATCTCTATCTTTCTGTTCCTCTCTTCTTTTTGTCACACTTCCCTTTTACTCACTCCCTTTCCTTTCTCTTTTTCTATCTTTTATCTCTTCTTGTTCTTCAGTCTTCTAATCTTTCAGTCCTTTACCAAAAGGAAACTTCAACACCTTAGGTCAGAGGCATGATAATTTAAAGAGCAAGAGGCAGTGAAAGGAAAGACTAGGAGAAGGAAAAAGAGAAAGAGAAAAAGAAAAGTCACAAAAATCCTGGCAACATGAAAAACCAGACCACAGCAACCCCCTCAAGGGATCATGACGTAGCTACTACAGAAGATTACACCTATAAAGAGATATTAGAAATGACAGAAGGGGAATTTAAAATATGGCTGGTAAAAACAATGGAGGAAATTGCTGAGAAAGTGGAAAATAACCAAAAGCAAATCCAAAAACAGAATCAAATAAGAGATGAACAATATGAAGACTATAGAAAGGCTATAGCAGAGCTGAAGAAATTGAAGCAGTCAATCAGGGAACTTAAAAATGAAGTAGAAAGTATAAATAATAGACTAGACTAGGCAGAAGAAGCAGTCTCAGAGGTAGAAGATAAAGCTCTTGACCTAACTCAGGCAGTTAAAGTGACACAAAAAAGAGAGAGAGAAAGCAGAAAGTTCACTGACAGAATTATGGGACTTTATGAAACATTCAAATATATGAGTTATAGCAGTGGTTCTCAACCTTCCTAAACCTGTGACCCTTTAATACAGTTGAGAACCACTGAGTTATAGTTATCCCAGAAGGGGAAGAAGAATGCCCTGGAGGCATGGAGACCATACTAGAGGTTATTATAAATGAATATTTCCCAAATATCACCAAAGATTCTAACACACTCCTTTCAGAGGGATATTGAACCCTAGGTCATCTGAACTCAAATTGAGCTTCTCCAAGACACATTGTGCTAAGCCTGTCCAAAGTCAAGACAAAAGAGAAGATTCTGCAAGCTGCCAGGAGTAAACACCAATTGACCTACCATGGCAAATCCATCAGGGTGACTGCAGACTTCTCAAATGAAACTTTTCAAGCCAGAAGACAATGGTCGTCTATCTTTAATCTACTTAAACAAAACAATTTTCAGCCCAGAATACTATATCTTGCTAATCTAAGTTTTGAAATTGATGGAGAAATCGAATCTTTTACTAATATGCAAACAATGAGAAAGTTTGCCACAACAAGACCAGCTCTACAGGAAATACTTAGACCTATTCTATACAGTGATCGTCACATTGGACTACCAGCAAACTAAACACCTAGAAACTAAAGGACAAAACATAGCTTCCACAATGATGCAAAAGATAAAACTAAGCAATGGACTTTCACAAAATAAGATGAATAGAATTCCACCACACTTACCAATTATCTTCAATTCCCCACTGAAGAGGCAAAGATTGGTTGATTGAATTAAAAAACACAAGCCATCCATCTGCTCTCTGCAAGAAACACACCTAGCCTTGACTAGCAAATTAAAACTCAGGGTTAAGGGATGGAAGTCAATTTTTCAAGCAAATGGAACTCAGAAGAAAAGAGGGGTTGCAATGTTATTCTCAGATACAAGTGGATTTAAAGCAACAAAAGTCAAAAAAGACAAAGATGGACATTTCATGTTGGTCAAGGGAAAAATACAACAATAAGACATTTCAATTCTAAATATTTATGCATCCAACTTAAATGCTCACAGATTCTTAAAACAGACCTGAATTAGTCTGAGCAATATGATATACCATAACACCATAATAACAGGGGACTTTAACACTAATCTCACAGAGCTCAACAGATCCTCTAAACAGAAACTAAACAAAGGTACAAGGGACTTAAATGTGACCCTAGAACTTTGCTTGGTAGACACATATAGAACACTCCATCCCAAAGCTAAACTACATAGATTCATCTCATCAGCCCATGGAACAGTTTCCAAAATAGATCATATCCTAGGACACAAATTAAACCTAAACAAAATCAAAAGAACTGAAATTTTACCTTGCATCTTCTCAGACCACAAGCCAATAAAGGTGGAACTCAACTCCAATGAAAATAAGCCATATAAATAAGATGGTAGCTGAGTAACAGCTCCTCTGCAACCAGGAGCAGTGAGATTGGGGAGAGAAGACTCCAGGCATCTCTGGCTTGCGGGCTCTGCCCAGAAACATCTCTTTGGGGATGCATGGAGATGGCGAGAGACTTCTGGGCCCCAGATAAGAAGAAAAAACCAGTGGAGACATGGCAAGTGGTTGCAATTGGGCTGCTGCAGCTGTAACTACAACAGCAGCGAGATTGCAGATAGGGAAGGCCTTCCCTGTGGGTTGTCTTCTATGTTTGGACGTGGGCACTCGATTGAATTACTTTGGGAGAACTTGGGGGAGAGTGAGGGTAACTTTAAGCACTGTCTAGGGCATGGGACTGAGCTGCTGGGCAAGAAAGGAGCTAACATTATTTGGCTGGGCCACAGGCACAGCCTTTGTGGGAGAACTATCCCTGCAGGCTCCGCCCTCAGGGTCACAAAGTGAGGCTCTGGCTGGCAGACCTTGGGCAAGTGACCTAGCAACTATGAGCAGCACCAAAGGTCAGGACTGAGACACAGGGGAAAAGCATTGCTTTCAGTGTTTGGCAATGGGGAGGGCTGCCTTGTAGCCTGGGACCTCAGGCACATAGAGTGAGGGAAGTTTTGGCAAACCGGATAAGCAGGCAGCCACTAAGGAGGATCCCAGTGACAACTGCTTTCCTGTGAAAGCTTCTGCTTAGCCAAGGATAACAGTGTAAAGTATCTTTTAAGAGAACTGAGGAGAAATTCAGGCTTTCAACCCTACAGGGTTTGAGGGCAAAGAAGTCAGCAGAAGCCTCCAATCGCCATCTCATACACCTGTATCAGCATTGTGATTAGCATCTCATAAGCCAGAAGATAACCTGCTGCCCAGACAATATTCAGCAAGACACATATACTGCTTTGGTTTTTGTTATTGTTGTTGTTTGTTTTTCTACATCAACATTTTCCCCCTAGATTGCTTTTTTCCTTCTTTTTCTTCATTTTTCTAGTTTAAATATACTTTTCCATTGTTGTCTTCTTTAATAATAAGAACTTCATGTTTTGCAAGTGTTTCTGCCCCTGTTATTTTGTTGTTCCCCCAATTTTATCCTGTAAGGTTTTCTGTTTGTTTGTTTTGATTTGTTTTATAGTATTTTTATCTTTCTTCTCTATTTGGTGGAGCTGGGTTATCATATCTGCTCTGACTGGCAAAGAGATGCTGACCTCAACGGAATTACACAACCCAGCACCACCAGAGGTTGGGGGTATTAAGGTGTAGGTCAAAGTACCCTAATCTACTCTTTTATTACTCCTGTCTCCCTCTTTCTGATACTCTCTTCTTTGTGTCACTCCCTCTCTTTTTACTTTTTTCTTTTGTTTTTTTATAATTTTTTTTCCTTCTTGCTCTTCAATCTTCTCATCCTTTTAGTCCTATACCAAAAGGACTCATCTCATCAAAACCTAAGGCAAGAGGCACAGTAAATTAAAAAGCAAGAGGAAAAGAACAGAAAATTAGGGCAAGGAAACAGATAAGAAAACGCTCATGAGGAAGAATCAGCAGAAAAATCCTGGCAACATGAAAATCCAGTCCAAAGCAACGCCACCAAGAGACTGTGACGTAGCTACTGCAGAGGATTCCACCTATATGGAAATGATAGAAATGACAGAAGGGGAATTTAAAATACCGATCATGAAAACAATGAAGGAAATTTCTGAGAAAGTGGAAAATAACCAAAAAAAAAAATCCAAAAACAGAATCAAGTAAGAAACAAAAAATATGAAGAATATAGAAAGGATATAGCAGAGGTGAAGGAACTGAAGCAGTCCATTAGGCAACTTAAAGATGCAATAGAAAGTATCAACAACAGATTAAACCATGCAAAAGAAAGAATCTCACAGGTAGAAGACAAAGCTCTTGAGATAACTCAGATAGTTAAACAGGCAGAAAAGAAGAGAAAGCAGACATTCACTGACAGAATCATGGGACTTTACGAAGCGTTCAAATATACAAATTACAGGTATCCCAGAAGGGGAAGAAGAATGCCACAGAGGAATGGAAGCGATACTAGAGAATATTATAAATGAATATTTCCCAAATATCACCAAAGATTCTGACACACTCCTTTTAGAGGGATATCAGACCCCAGGTCACTTCAACTCAAACAGAGATTCTCCAAGACACATTGTGCTGAGCCTATCTCCAAGACACATTGTGCTAAGCCTATCCAAAGTCAAGACAAAAGAGATGATTCTGCAAGCTGCCAGGAGTAAGTGCCAACTGACCTACAGTCGCAAATCCATCAGACTGCAGACTTCTGAAATGAAACTTTTCAAGCCAGAAGACAAGGGTCATCTACCTTCAATCTACTTAAACAAAACAATATTCAGCCCAGAATTCTATATGCTGCTAAGCTAAGCTTTAAAATTAATGGAGAAATCCAATCGTTTATTGATATGCAAACATTGAGGAAATTTGCCACAACAAGAACAGCACTACAGGAAACTCTTCAACCTGTTCCACACACTGACCACCACAATGGACCACCAGCAAAGTAAGCACCCAGAAATTAAAAGACAGAACCTAGCCTCCACAGTGATGCAAAAGATAAAACTAAGCAATGGACTTTCACAAAATAACATAAACAGAATTCCACCATACTTATCAATTATCTCAATAAATGTTAATGGCTTGAATTCTCCACTAAAGAGGCATAGACTGGATGATTGGATTAAAAAACACAAGCCATCCATCTGCTCTCTGCAGGAAATACCCCTAGCCTCAAAAGACAAATTAAATCTCAGAGTTAAGGTGCCTATGGCTCAGTGAGTAGGGCGCTGGCCCCATATACCAAGGATGGTGGGTTCAAACCCGGCCCTGACTGAACTGCAACAAAAAAATAGCCAGGCGTTGTGGCAGGTGCCTGTAGTCCCAGTTACTCGGGAGGCTGAGACAAGAGAATGGCCTAAGCCCAGGAGCTGAAGGTTGCTGTAAGCCATGAAGCCATAGCACTCTACCAAGTGTGAAAAAGTGAGACTCTGTCTCGGAAAAAAACAAACAAAAAAAAAAACCTCAGAGTTAAGAGTTGGAAGACAATTCTCCAGGCAAACAGAATTCAAACAAAAGAGGGGTTGCAATCTTATTTTCAGATACAAGTGTATTTAAAGCTACTAAAGTCAAAAAGACAAAGATAGACACTTCATATTGGTCAAGGGAAAAATACAACAATAAGACATTTCAATTCTAAATATTTATGCACCAAACGTAAATGCTCCCAGATTCTTAAAACAGACCTTAATTAGTCTGAGCAATATGATATCCTACAACATCATAATAACAGAGGACTTTAACACTCCTCTTACAAAGCTGGACAGATCCTCTAAATAGAAACTCAACAAAGATATAAAGGACTTAAACGAGACCCTAGAACAACTGTGCTTGATAGACATATATAGTACACTCCATCCCAAAGCTAAAGAATATATATTCTTCTCATCAGCCCATGGAACATTCTCCAAAATTGATCATATCCTAAAACACAAAACAAACCTCAAAAGAATGAAAAGAATTGAAATTTTACCTTGTATCGTCTCAGAAAACAAGGCATTAAAGGTGGAACTCAACTCCAACAAAAACATTCAACCACACATGGAAATAAAACAACCTGCTGAATGACAGTTCGCTGCAGGAAGAAATAAAAGAGGAAATCTTTGAGCATGACAACAATAAAGACACAAGCTACCAAAACCTGTGGAACAAACCAAAAGCAGTCCTGAGAGGAAAATTTATCACCTTAGATGCCTACATCCGAAAAACTAAAAGAAAGTGCATCAACAAACTCACAAGACATCTTATGGAATTGGAAAAAGTAGAACAATCTAAGCCTAAACCTAGCAGAAGAAAAGAAATATCCAAAATTAAATCAGAAAATGATGAAATTGAAAACAAAAGAATCATTCAGAAAATTAATGAAACAAGGAGTGGTTTTTTGGGAAAAAAAATAAAATAGATAAAACTTTGGCCAGATTAACTAGTAACACAAAAGTAAAATCTGTAGTAACCTCAATCAGAAATGGAAAAGGGGAAATTACAACAGATGTGACAGAGATACAAGAGATTATCTCTGAATACTACAAGAAACTCTATGCCCCAAAATTTGACAATGTGAAGGAAATGGATCAATATTTAGAATCACACCTTCTCCTTAGATTTGGCCAGGAAGAAACAGATCTCCTGAACAGACCAATTTCAAGCACTGAGATCAAAGAAACAATAAAAAATCTCCCCTCCCCCCAAAAAAATGCCCTGGTCTGGATGACTTCACACCAGAATTCTATCAAACCTTCAAATAAGAGCTTATTCCCATACTGCAGAAATGATTCCAAAAACTTGAGGAGGAAGGAATCTTCCCCAACACATTCTACAAAGCAAACATCACCCTGATACCAAAACCAGGAAAAGACCCTACTAAAAAGGAGAACTTCAGACCAATTTCACTAATGAGTATAGATGCAAAAATTCTCAACAAAATCCTAGCCAATAGATTACAGCTTATCATCAAAAAAGTCATACATCACGATCAAGTAAGTTTCATCCCAGGGATGCAAGGGGGGTTTAACATACACAAGTCCATAAACATTATTTACCGTATCAACAAAAGCAAAAACAAAGACCATATGATCCTCTAACACATGCAGAAAAAGCACTGGATAAAATCCAGCATCCTTTTCTAATTAAAACACTGAAGAGTACAGGTATAGGTGGCACATATCTTAAACTGATCAAAGCTATCTATGACAAACGCAAAGATAATATATCACTGAATAAAGTAAAACTGAAAGCTTTTCCACTTAGAACTGCAGCTAAACAAGGTTTTCCTCTATTGCCACTACTATTCAGCATACTGCTGGAAGTTCTAGCCAATGCAGTAAGTCAAGAGAAGAATATAATGGGCACCCACATGGGAGCAGAGACGATCAAACTCTCCCTCTTTGCTGACGATATGATCTTATACTTAGAGAACCCCAAAGACTCAACCACAGGACTTCTGGAAGTCATCAAAAAATATAATAATGTCTCAGGATATAAAATCAAAGTCCACAATATTCCAATAACAGTCAAGATGAGAGGTTAATTAAGGACACAACTCCCTTCACCATAGCTTCAAAGAAAATGAAATACTTAGGAATATACCTAACAAAAGAGGTGAAGAACCTCTACAAAGTAAATTATGAAACCCTAAGAGAAGAAATAACAGGAATATTAACAAATGGAAGAACATACCATGCTCATGGCTGGGGGAAAAAAAAAAAAAATCAACATTGCTAAAATGTCTATATTTCCCAAAGCAATCTACCAATTCATTGCCATCCCTATTAAAATACCACCATTGTACTTTCAAGACTTGGAAAAAATAATTCTTCATTTTGTATGGAACCAGAAAAAAACCCTGTATAGTGAAGGCAATTCTTAGTAATAAAAACAAAGTTGGGTGTGTCAACCTACCAGACTTTAGCCAGTACTACAAGGCCATAGTGATCAAAACAGCACGGTATTGGCACAAAAATAGAGACATAAACATCTGGAAGCAAATAAAAAATGAGGAGATGAAACTAACATCTTACAACCACCTAATCTTTGTTAAACCAAACAAGAACATACACTGGGGGAAAGAATCCTGATTCAATAAATGGTGCTATGAGAACTAGATATCCACATGTAAAAGACTAAAACTGGACCTGCACCTTTCTACACTCATAAAAATTGATTCAAGATGGATAAAAGACCTAAATTTAAGGCATGAAATGACAAAAATTCTCAAAGAAAACATGGTAAAAACACTTGAACATACCAGCCTGGAGAAAGACTTTATGAAGAAGACTTCTGTGGCAATTGCAACAACAACAAAAATAAACAAATGGGACTTAATTAAACTGAAAAGCTTCTATACAACTAAGGAAACAACAACCAAAGCAAATAGACAACCTACACAATGGGAAAGGATATTTGCATACTTTGAATCAGACAAAAGCTTGATAACTAGGACCTACAGAGAACTCAAATTAATCAACTTGAAAAAAGGTCAACAATCCCTTAAATCAATGGGCAAGAGAGATGAATGGAACCTTCTCTAAAGAAGACAGATGAATGGCTGACTACATAGGAAAAAAATGTTCATCGTCCCTAATTACTAGAGAAATGCAAATCAAAACCACCCTGAAATATCATCTAACCCCAGTGAGAATGGCCCACATCACAAAATCTCAAAACTGCAGATGCTGGCGTAGATGTGGGGAAAAGGGAACACTTTCACACTGCTAGTGGGACTGCAAACTAATACAACCTTTTGGGAAGAAAGTATGGAGAACTCAAAGAACTCAAACTAGAGCTCCCATTTGATCATGCAATCCCATTACTGGGCATCTATCCAGAAGGAAAAATATCCTTTCACTATAGGACATTTGCTTTTGACTGTTTATCATAGCTCAATTTACAATCACCAAAATGTGGATACAGCCTAAATGCCCACTAACCCAGTAATGGATAAACAAGCTGTAGTATATGTATACCATTCAGCCATTTAAAAAAGATGGAGACTTTACATCTTTTGTATTAACCTGGATGGAAATGGAACACATTATTCTTAGTAAAGCATCATGTACTCAATTCTGATATGAGGACAATTAATGACCTAGTACATGGTGAGCAGTGGGGGAAGGGGAGGAATGGGAGGGGTCAAGCTGTGTGACACACCTTTTGGGGGCAGGACACAGTATAAGAGGGACTTTACCTAACAAATGCAATCAGTGTAACCTGATTCTTTGTACCTTCAAAGAATCCCCAACCATAAAAAAAGTTTTTTTTAAAGATTAAAAAAAAAAAAACTTAGCTGGACCCACTGGACCATTTCTGTAGTCCTAGGTACTTAGGAGACTGAGGAAAGAGTATCTTGGAGTTTGAGGTTGCAGTGATCTATGATCATGCCATTGTACTTCAGCCGGGTGACAAAGAGAACCCATCTCAAAGAGAACCCATCTCTTAAGAAAAAAAAGAAAAAGTAAAAATACATTTATCCTACCTTATATTTTTGTCAAATTAACAAGTGTACCTTTCAGTAGTAGCTCTAGTTTAAATTGTCAGCTATTTTCTCAAGGTTTTGCTCTTGAACTATTTAATTCCCAGAGTTTAAAGTGACTATAGTGAACTCTCATTGCCTAAAAAACGAGTTGGAAAATACCTTGGCATTACATCCTAATGTTAGTGTGTGTGTGTGGTGGTGGCGGGGGGGTATGCGTGTGTACACACACACACACACACACACACACACACACACATATCTCCAAGACAAACTACTACAAATGTACAATAGGAGAGATACACAAAAATGTTGATAGCAGCAATTTCACAATAGCAAAACTGTGGAAACAATCCAAAAGCCCAACAGTGTGAAAGTATTAAAAACTGATATAGTCACACTACAAAATATTATCCAGCAATCAAAATAAATGAATTACCAAAACCCATAGAAAATGGATGCAAAGTAAAACATTAAGTGGTAAAAACAGACCAATACCCTTTTAAAAGATGAAACTACTAATGTTTTTTAGGAATACATATATAAGAAATCTATATAAGAGGAAAAACAAAGGAATGATGAACTTGTGGCTCAATATGATTGTCACAAAGTGCAGGAGACATAGAAATAGGATGTGGTAAACAATTGGTTAGATATAAACTACTGCCAAAGTTCTAGCTTTTGTTTGACATAGTAGGTTCACGGATATTTACTGCATTATTATAAAACAATTAACAATTTCCTGAGTAGCTAGTATTAGGATTGCCTTCTTGCCATAAACAACTATAAAACTGGGCAGAATATGTAAAACAACCACTTTATGGTACTGGTCAAGACATAACACAAGGCTGAGATTCTTGAGAAAGGGGTAAGCTTCACAACAGCTTTCTTCCTGGAAACAATTTCCCAACTGAAAAATGAGGAATTGGAGCCCAAACAGAAAGCTTTGGTCTTACTGAGCCCAAGATACATGATCTGATGTTAAAAACAGAGATTAGAATTCAGGCTGGCTAAGGCAGCCAAAATTTTTGTTAAGGGTAATAGACAGAAGAAAGCTTGGTGAATAAGCTCCTGAAACAGGTATAGAAGTTTTACTCAGGTTTCTGCCTAAATCCTAAGCAGTACATAGAAAAGGCTATCTGGAGTCTGATAGACTGCACTTCCAAGGGCTGAAAGTGGAAGAGAAATTTCAAAGTTAATTTGTACTAAGAAACTCTCTGATCAAGCAAGCTTAGGGAGATAATTGTGAAAATCCTAGGGCATTCAGATGAGACCTTACAAAAGTCATGCATAAAGCATTAAACACACACATACAAACACATACATTAGAACACACACATAAGAACACATACATTATGACAAAGAGAAAAAAGAACAGGAAAGAGTACTGTCCAGATAAAGCCTAAAACCAAGCCCTGACAAGATTAATGTGATCCTCCTCAATTTAACTACCACATAATACAAATCAGCATTCTGAAAAATAAAACATAATAATATAAAATTTCGACAATACATAATTTACAGTGTAAACCTACAATGAAATGTTACAAGATATGCAAAGAGGCAAGAAAAGGAATCCATGCCATATGAACAAAAGTTGATAGAAATATTAGAAACAATCCTACAAATGACCAGAATATCACAACTGGCAGACAAGAACTTTAAAATAACTACAACAAATATGTGAAAGTACTTAGTGGAAAGGTGAAAACACTCAAGAAATAGATGGGAGGTTATCAGCAGATCAACTGCAGCTTTAAAAAATGCCAATTCTATAACTGAAATGTGCAATAACAAAAGTACAGAATACACTGCACATGAGTAACAGCAGAATGGAACAAACTTGTATATCTTCTATACCTCTGTTTGTCCAAAATATACATAATTTTGATACTTTATAAAATGGCAAACATATGGCATTGTTAGGTAAAAGAGAAAGAGAGATGTCTGGGTATGGGAGACTGATAACTATATTCTTATAAGTCACACAATTAAAACAACAAAAACTGCCTAATAGAGAGTCTAGCCCTGTTGAAAACAATAAAGAAAACAGACAATCCTGAAAGGCAGGAAATATTACTTTAAAATTGGGCCTATTTTCTTTGGCTTCCCTTTTTCCTAGAATGATATAGCACACTGTGCCTGAGGCAAACACTTGCATGAATTTTAAATCACAATTTCTACTGACTTTGACTTACAGGTATTTAAACTCTATGAATTATATAACATCCTGCATATTATATAATAAGCAATATGTACATTTATGTGAAATTAAAATGGAGAAATTCTTTAAAAATGCACTCTCTGAATTTCTACAAGTGGTAAATTATTATAATGACCTAGGTAACATATATCAGGGGAGGAAGAATTTTTTAATTATTTAAATCAGAAATTTATTTAATGGAAACATAAATAACTCCTACAAGATTATAATCAAAAGAAACATGAATAATTGGATAAGCTGCTCTATTTCTGTTAAAAAAATGAGTATGTAAAAATTGAGATTGATAATTTTAAATTCATTTAAGGTGGGCTATCCTTAGAAATGTTGATAAATAAATATGTATTTCAATATCATTATTTATTCTTAAAATTTTATTTTGATCTACATTAATAGTAGTATATGGGGTTAAAATATTGGCATTCTTCCTTGATTGAATGAAAATGCTTGATGGAAATAAAATTTTCTGACAGCTATAAATACAAAAGTAGCAATTCATATAATTTGGGTAATAAGGGATTATTAACTTTTGAGGAATGAAGTAATCAACTTCCAAATAATAATATTATTAATTAAAAGTATCATATACAAACGTTAGTAATTCAGGATTATAGATAATTTTCTACAAGTCTCATCACCCAATTTATATTGATTTTTGGTGTAGTTTTCCACTGTATTTGAACCAACTTTTACATTTTTTTTCTAATGTTATTGGATGTGCAGAGTTCTAAAAATGTCCTGCCACTTTACCCTCCCAAGATTTCCCACCCATGAATATGTTGTACCTGTGATTACATTATGTTACTCAGTAAAAGGGGGTTTGTATAAATGCATTAAGGCTATTAATTAGTTGACTTAATGAAAAATTCAATTAACTTGGGTAGGCCTAATCTAATCACATGAGCCCTTTAAAAGCCAAAAATGTTTTCTTGCTGGTAGCAAAAGAGGAAGTAAGAAAGACTGCAAGCAAAAGGATTTGACATGCCACCGCCGGATTAGAAAATGGAGGGGACCATGAAGCAGGCACAAGAGGCCTCTAAAAGCTGACAACAGTCCCCAGCTGACAGCCAGCAAGGAAACAGGAACTTCAGTCCACAACTCCAAAAACTGAGTTCTACCAACAATCTGAATGAAGCTGAAAGTAAATTCTTTCCAAGAGCTTTCAAATAAGAGCACAAGCTAGTCAACACCTTGATCTCTCTTGTGAGACCTTCAGCAGAGAATTCAGCCAAACCTTCCTGGACTTTTGACCTATAGAAGTACAAGATAATAAAGACATGTTGTTTTAAAACTAAGTTTGGGTTAATTTCTTATGCAACAAAAGAAAACATACAATGAATCTGTATTACGTGTCTTAAAAAGTAATAAATCTTCTTTGCGTTAAACAACATTTTTTTAAAAAGTAGAGAGAATTAAAACATTCATATACTCATGCAGGTAAAGAAGCCATATAATTCTTGGACTGTATTATCATACTTTTATACTGTTTTTCATTGATACTGCTCTTCTATATATTTGTTGTAATGTCAACAGTAAAAAATATAAATAAGCATTTCCTTAGCTGTGTGTGTACTTCATGGGAAATATGGTAATATTCTTTAAAGCACATATTGCTTAAATTGTATTTTCATCATCAGATTTACATTTTGTGCAAATAGTTTTTATAACAAACTGTTCAATTTCTCTAGGAAAGGTAGTGTGTCCTATTTTTATGTTTATCACGTAGTATTTCAAAATTATAACTCAGAAGTAAAAAAATATTCAGAAATTTGAAAAAAAAAATTATGGCCTTGGAAAATTTATTGATTTAAATGATTGGCCATGATTAAAAATAATTAACATTAGGGCGGCGCCTGTGGCTCATCGAGTAGGGTGCCAGCCCCATATACCCAAGGTGGCGGGTTCAAGCCTGGCCTCGGCCAAACTGCAAAAACAGAAAAATAGCCGGGCATTGTGGCAGGAACCCATAGTCCCAGCTACTTGGGAGGCTGAGGCAGGAGAATCGCCTAAGCCCGGGAGTTGGAGGTTGCTGTGAGCTGTGTGACACCATGGCACTCTACCGAGGGCGAAAAAGTGAGACTCTGTCTACAAAAAAATAAATAAATAAAATAATTAACATTAGATTTTAAGCACATTCCTTGTACTATATTGAAACAAGAGGAAGAATCAACTGGTGACTACGCCAACAAAGCCTAATTTCATCTTTAGAATATTTATTTCCATTACAAACATCATCAAATTTCCTTTAAAAATTACCTGTGGAAATTATCTTTCAAATGGATGCTTATCCAATTGAAAGATAAAAAAGTATGATGGCATTTGTCTCTTCATTGTATCTGATCAGATATACTCTCTTAAAATTAAATCAATCATATCAACTATGTGTTTACTGTGAAGAAAGCCCTGAACATCTTGGTCATGTTTTGCCATTAGCAGCACTCATTAGAATCTAGATGATGTGGAGTAGTAAAGAAAGAGTGTTTAAAAGCTATATACCCTCAGCTGGCACTACAGCTCATGAGTGTATTTCCAGCTACTTGAGAGGCTGAGGCAAGAGGATCACTTGAGCCCAGGGTTTGAGGTTACAGTGAGCTATGATTGGCCACTGCACTCCAGCCTGGATGATAGAAACTCTGCCTTTGTTTAAAAAAAAAAAAAAAAGTTATACATTCTCTATATATTCTAATTTAAGGTTCTCAATCAGCCCCTGGACAATGGTTTATCCAGTGATATTTGGAAAAGCACAATAAATTACAAAGAATTAAATTGGGAGTAATTCCTTCCAACATACTGTATAACCCATACAATTTAAAGTATCAAGACAATGTAGGTGGAAATGTAGGTACTTAAAGGACGTCATATCATGATGTGCTTGCCTTGCTAGAAATAATGATTTAACAAGTTTAAAACCAATTTTCAACTGTTTATTATAAGTTAGGAATTGAATTAAGGAAATGATTGCCGATGATAGGCAAAGGGAACAGAGACAGGAGAGAAGTGGATCAGAGGAAAGCATATATGCATTCAAACTGCAGGAGCAGTACTGGAAATCTCAAGTCTGTTGCAAGAACCACAGACTAAAACCTGGCACTTTCAGACAAAAAACCATCTTGCCGGAGCCTCACCCCTCCTGGAGCACAACTGAGCTCAAAGATCATTGAGCACTGAGAAACAAGGCTCTTTTGGGTAGGGGCTGCCCTCTCAGGGAGAGTGAGCACATTTCACATCTTGGGAGTTAGGAAAATAGCAAGGCAGTACAGTTCATGCTCAGAACAGTACAAGCACCTAAACCTCAGTGGGAGAGAAAATATCTCTTAGGGAGATGAAGAGGAAAATGCCTCTTTTCTTATCATTTCTTGGTATGGCACAGCGTCAGCTTGTCTTCCCACAAGTTTCTTGGGAGTCTAACTGCCCCGCTTGTGATTTGTGTGTGTGGACTGATGAAAGTCTGCTTTGACATTCTGCCTCTGGACTGTGTTTCCTATCCCATGCTCTGTGTTAATATAAAAAATAACAAGTACAAATTCTAGACAAAACAGGAACAAATATTTGAATGAAGGCTATAAAAAAGAAGAAAAGTACTCAGGAGCCACTGATTCTTGGAAGATGACACTAAGTGAATTTCCCATTTTTATGACTTTAAAATCAAAAGTCAAATCAAATCAATGCCTTGGAGGCTAACATATTAGAAAACTCAAAGATTTATTGGCCTGAAAACCAGAGAAAGGAATGAGAAAGTAAGATGGATTTGACAAAAAAAGAAGCTTACAGAAAGGAAAAGTAAAATTCTACATATAAGAAACTACCAAAATCTCATGCATGCACCAGAAGACTTCAAAAAGCCCCAATAAAGTTAATAAACTAAGATTTCAGTTACTGTTACCTCAAGGAAAACTAAATTTGTAGCTAAAGCTAAACCAAATTGCTGTTTTCAAAATATTCAGTCTGTATAAAGCATTTTTTATCATGTCCAAATTAAATGCAAAATTACCTGACATAGTAAGAAATAAGAAAACATGACCCACTCTCAAGAGAAAAAGCAACCAGTAGAGACTGAGAGATAACCTGGATGTTTAATTAGCATCAGAGGATTTTTAAACCTCTGTATTAACTATGTTCAAAGAAATAAAGGTAACATGCTCAAAATAAGTAAAAAGATTGAAAATCGCAATATAGAAATAGTGACCATAAAAAAGTACTATGGGAATTTTAGAACAAAAACTAAAATATCAAAATTTAAAAGTCACAAGATAAGCTTCTCATCTGATAGGTTATAAAAGAAAAATAATTAATAAAATTGAAATTTACTCAATCTGAAGAACAGAGAAGAAGTTGAAAAAATTACAGAAGCCATGGGAAACGCCTGTGTCTCAGTGAGTAGGGCGCCGGGCCCATATACCGAGGTTGGCAGGTTCAAACCTGGCCCTGGCCAAACTGCCACAAAAAAATAGCCGGGCTTTTCAGCTGGTGCCTGTAGTCCCAGCTACTCGGGAGGCTGATGCAAGAGAATCACATAAGTCCAAGAGCTGGAGGTTGCTGTGAGCTGTGATGCCACAGCACTCTAACAAAGGCATCAAAGTGAGACACTATCTCTAAAAAAAAAAAAAAAGAAAGAGAGAGAGACTGAAAGAAAGAAAGAAAAGAAAAAAAAATTATAGAAACACATAGGATAATAAAAGGTCTAAAATACAGAGAACTAAAGAATTAAAAAGAAAATAGAGAGAAGGGGCTATGTGGGCAAGATGGCAGTCTGTAGCCAGCTTTCCACAGAAGCTCCCATCCAGAAGGAGAGTTAAAGGACAGAAATTTAGCAAGAAAGCTGATGGTTCAGATCTGAGCCAAAAGAGAAGGTTGAAGAACACACATCAACCCTCCTGAGGCGAGCTGCAATCCCAAGGATACAAACGAATAGTACAGAATCCATCACCAAGCAGATGGGAGTCCTCTCCCCCACGCAAACAGCACGCAGTATACTCCATACCTCCATACAAAGAAGCGAGTAGAGTACAAATGTCCTCCCATTTTACCCCACGAGAGAAGACCCTCTAAAAAACAGACTTCCTTCCTCTACTAGGGTGCCATGGCACTCTCCTGCCAGGCACCCTATAACTGTATACATTCTCTACCTGCAATTTTGAACTCACAGCACTCCCCTCCACTCCCACCCCAAGGTTTGGAAGCCTGTCCCCCATGGAGTCCACATTCTTGGGCACATTCTCAAGGGGTACAGAAAGGGGCATGGGCTGTTGCTGCTCTGTGCTGATATACCAGCTCGGGAGTCATGAGAATAAAGTCAGCTGAGAGGGAACCAAACTGGAGAGGTGGTGCCCTGAGGCACAGAACCACAAGAGCAGTGGCAGGAAAAATAACAACAGGGCTCACACCCCTGGGGATATATTGAAAGGACACTCCCAGTCTCTCTGGGCAACCAGAGGAAACTAGGCAGCAACTCCGGTGGCAGCCACTGATGGAATAGATCTGGATCAGAAACACAAACCCCAGGAGTAAAGGGTATGCCTGAGGCGGTACGGGCCTGGGGAGAGCACAGGGATTAGAATATGCGCCCACGCACAGATACAGCAGACTCAAAGGGCAGGGTTGACTCAGCGGACTGCTTTACTGAGTTTCAGATGCACCCAGCCCTCAGGGGATCAAAGCTGAGACAAAGGGCAAGTGGCAAGAGGCTGGAACTGACAGCTAAGTTCGACTTCTGACTGAGTTAGCCTCAACACAAACTGCAGCCGAGATCAGGCGACAGCACAGCCAGGGCTGATTTGCAGTCCAGCGTCTGATCCATAGGGGAGGACAACTGGGACAGAAACAAATTCTGCAAAATTGTTCTGTTCTGTCAGCAATATCAATCAGGGGCAGGGCTGGAATTGAGTGAATCGTCCCAGCCCCCATTAAGCACCCAGGGTTGTCAGGCCTAACTTTCCCCCATCGGATAGTGGTAGAGAGTGGCAGAGAGTAGTGGCCTGGCTGAGGAGACACAGATCTCCCAGTGACTCGGGCAGGTGGAAACCCCTGGAGCATCTGCTCATTGGAAGAAACTGGATTATAGCCCTGTGGGTTTACCAGGGACTGGGTGTGACAGAGGTGCAAGGGAGGGAAGGAAACATCAACCTTCCCAGGCTAATTTATTTGCTGGGTGGGTACTTCTGACCTCACAGAGCACTGGAGCGAGTTATACTACAGCTGCCAGCAGACCTCTGCTATTTAGTTACCAGAGACCTTTTCAAGTCTCCCACCTGAGACAGGTGCTGACTGGGAAAATTGAGTGGGACCTCTTCAACTGGGCCAATAACCCGAGGACTATCCAAAGAGGTACCCTGTGTGTGTGGTGGGAAGGTTTGATTTTCCTTTTCCAATTGTTGCCTGTGGGGGGCACAGTGACTTAACTGCTGGTATTTTTCCACAGCTCACACTTCAACCCAGAGTAACTGATTCACTAGAGTAAGACAGAGACCAGCTGAAAATAAGGCAGAGCCACTTAACCACACCACACCAAGAAGGTACCCAGTTTTTCAGGCTGTACCACTGTACAGGTCCTTGCCAAAGCTCTAGTGGAAAAGGTACAGATGTCACTCCCAGCTTTCAAGCAAAGGACTGCCCAATCACTACTCCTAGAACCCCCAACCCAACTTCTCCTTAGAGGCTCATCTATCCAAATGGTATAAAATAATCATGGGACGGAATCAGTGGGAAAAACTCTGGTAACATGAACAACCAGAGTAGGTCAAATGCCCCAAGAAATAATTTCGCAGACACAACTGAAGATCCCATTCATAAACAGATGGCGGAAATGTCAAAAACTGAACTCAGAATTTGGATTCCAAATAAGATCAATAAAATAGCAGAAAAGTTGATATTAGAAATTCAGGGAGCATTTCAAAAATTGTCTCAAGAATTCAAGGAATTCAAAGACAAAATCACCAACGATTTTGACACATTGAGACAAGAATTTGCAGCCCTCAAAGATCCAAGAAATACAGTAGAATCCCTCAGTAACACAATGGAGCAAGCAGAAGAAAGGAATTCAGACATGGAAGACAACGCTTTCAAATGCTCTCAAACTTTCAAAGAGGAAGAGAAATGGAGAGCAAAAACGGATCATTCTCTCAGCAAGCTCTGGAATAATTCAAAGAAAACTATTCGCATTATCAGGATCCCTGAAAGCCACGACGTGGCTTCACAAGGCAGAGTCTCTGCTTCATGAGATTATGAAAGAGAACTTTCCAGACATGCCAAGATATTCTGAAATTCAGATAGCAGACAGTTTCAGAACCCCAGCACAACTCAATCAGAATAAGACATCCCCCAGGCACATCATAATTAACTTCACTAAAGTCAGTATGAAGGAGTAAATTCTGAAAGCAGCCAGACATAAGAAAACCATAATCTACAAGGGGAAGAAAAATAGAATAACTGCTCTGTTAGGTATTAGATGTCTCAGCTCAAACCTTTCAAGCTAGAAGAGGATGGTCATCGACTTTTAATCTCCTAAAACAAAGTAACTTTCAACCCAGGATCCTGTATCTAACTAAACTGAGTTTCAATTATGATGGAGTAATTAAATACTTTAATGACATCCACATGTTGAAGAAATTTGCCGTAACTAAACCAGCTCTACAGGATATTCTTAGACCTATCCTCCAAATTGACCAGTGTAATCCTCTACCACAAAAATGAACTCACTCAGAAACTTGATCAAATTCCAATTTCTACAGTGGCAAAAGGATTAAAAATGTCCACTGGACTTTTGAAAGGATTCTCAATATTCTCAATTAATGTGAATGACTTAAATTGTCCTCTAAAGAGGCATAGGTTGGCTGACTGGATACTAAAACTCAAGCCAGATATCTGCTGCATACAAAAGTCTCATCTTACCTTAAAAGATAAGTATAGACTCAAGGAGAAGGGATGGTCATCTATATTCCAGGCAAATGGAAAGCAGAAAAAAGCAGGTGCTGCAATCTTATTCGCGGATACAATAAGCTTTAAACCAACCAGAGTAAGGAAGGATAAGGAAGGACACCTCATATTTGTTAAGGGTAATATTCAATATGATGAGATTTCAATTATTAATATCTATGCACCCAACCAGAATGCACCTCAATTTATAAGAGAAACTCTAACAGACATGAGCAACTTGATTACCCCCAGCTCCATAGTAGTCGGAGATTTTAACACTCCTTTAGCAGTGTTGGATAGATCCTCCATTAAGAAGCCAAGCATAGAAATTTTACATTTAAACTTAACCTTTATTCAACATTTGGAGGTAACAGGTATCTACAGAACATTTCATCCCAACAAAAGTGAATACACATTCTTCTCATCAGCCCACGGAACATACTCCAAAATCAATCACATCTTAGGTCACAAATCTAACCTCAGCAAATTTAAAAGAATAGAAATTATTCCTTGCATCTTATCAGACCACCAGAGAATAAAAGCTGAACTCAATAGCAGGTATCTGCATACTTATACAAAAACATAGAAACTAAATAACCTTATGCTGAATGATAGATGGGTCATAGACGAGATTAAGAAGGTAATTACCAAATTTTTGGAACAAAATGACAATGAAGACACAAATTATCAGATCCTCTGGGATACTGGAAAGGCAGTCCTAAGAGGGAAATTTACAGCACTGCAAGGTTTCCTCAAGAGAATGGAAAGAGAAGAAATTACCAAATTTATGGGACATCTCAAGCAACTGGAAAAGGAGTAACATTCCAATCCCAAACCCAGCAGAAAAAAAGAAATAACCAAAATTAGAGCAGAATTAAATGAAATTGAAAACAAAAGACTCATACAACAGATCAATAAATCAAAAAGTTGGGTTTTTGAAAAGGTCAATAAAATAGATAAACCTTTGGCGAACCTAACCAGGAAAAAAAGAGTAAAATCTCTAATTTCATCAATCAGAAATGGTAAAGACGAAATAACAACAGACTCCTCAGATATTCAAAAAAACCTTAAGGAATATTACAAGAAACTTTACTCTCAAAAAATATGAAAATGTGAAAGAAACAGACCAATGTCTGGAAGCATGCCACCTTCCAAGACTTAGCCAGAATGAAGTGGAACTGTTGAACAGGCCTATATCAAGTTCTGAAATAGCATCAACTATACAAAATCTCCCTAAAAAGAAAAGCCCAGGACCAGATGGCTTCACAGCAGAATTCTACCAAACCTTTTGAAGAGGAACTACTACCTATATTACTCAACCTTTTCCAAAATATAGAAAAAGAAGAAATACTACCCAACACATTCTATGAAGCAAACATCACCTTGATCCCCAAACCAGGAAAGACTCAAAAAGAAAAGAAAATGATAGACCAATATCACTAATGAATATTGATGCAAAAATATTCAATAAGATCCTAACAAACAGAATCCAGCAATGCATCAAACAAATCATACACCATGACCAAGTGGGCTTTATCCCAGGGTCTCAAGGCTGGTTCAATACATGTAAATCTATAAATGTAATTCAGCACATAAACAAATTAAAAAACAAAAACCATATGATTCTCTCAATTGATGCAGAAAAAGTTTTGATAATATCCAGCATCCTTTCATGACCAGAACACTCAAGAAAATTGGTATAGAAGGGAAATTTCTTAAACTAATAGAGGCCATCTATAGTAAACCCACAGCCAATATTGTATTGACTGGAGTTAAATTGAAATCATTTCCACTCAGATCAGGAACTAGGCAAGGTTGCCCATTGTCTCCATTGCTCTTTAATATTGTCATGGAAGTTTTAGCCATTGCAATTAGGGAAGAAAAGGTGATCAAGGGTATCCATATAGGGTCAGAAGAGATCAAACTTTCACTCTTTGCAGATGATATGATCGTATATCTCGAAAAACACCAGGGATTCTACTACAAAACTTTTAGAAGTGATCAAGGAATACAGCAGTGCCTCAGGCTACAAAATCGACACTCATAAATCTGTAGCCTTTATATATACCAACAATACCCAAGCTGAAAAAACAGTCAAGGACTCTACTCCTTTCACAGTAGTTCCAAAGAAGGTGAAATATTTGGGAGTTTACCTAACAAAGGAAGTGAAAGATCTCTATAAAGAGAACTATGAAACTCTAAGAAAAGAAATAACTAAAGATGTTAACAAATGGAAAAACATACCATGCTCATGGCTGGGAAGAATCAACATTGTTAAAATGTCCGTACTACCCAAAGCAATATACGATTTTAATGCAATTCCTATTAAAGCTCCATTGTCATATTTTAAAGATCTTCAAAAACTAATACTTCGTTTTATAGGGAATCAGAAAATAATCTCGAATAGCCAAGACATTACTCAGAAATAAAAACAAAGCAGGAGGAATCACACTACCAGACGTGAGACTGTACTATAAATTGATAGTGATCAAAACAGCATGGTACTGGCACAAAAACAAAGAGGTAGATGTATGGAAAAGAATTAGAACCAAGAGATGAACCCAGCTACTTACCACTATTTGATCTTTGACATACCAATTAAAAACATTCAGTGGGGAAAAGATTCCCTATTTAACAAAGAGTGCTGGGTGAAATGGCTGGCAACCTGTAGAAGACTGAAACTGGGCCCACGTCTTTCACCATTAACTAAGATAGACTCTCACTGGATTAAAGATTTAAACTTAAGACATGAAACTATAAAAATACTAGAAGAAAGTGCAGGGAAAACTCTTGAAGGAATCGGCCTGGGCGAATATTGTATGAAGAGGACTCCTCAGGCAATTGAAGTAGTATCAAAAATATACTACTGAAACCTGATCAAACTAAAAAGCTTCTGCACAGCCAAGAACACAGTAAGTATAGCAAGCAGACAGCCCTCAGCATGGGAGAAAATATTTGCAGGTTATGCCTCTGACAAATGTTTAATAACCAGAATCCACAGAGAATTCAATGTATTAGCAAGAAAAAAAAACAAGTGATCCCATCTCAGGGTGGGAAAAAGACTTGAAGAGAAACTTCTCTAAAGAAGACAGGAGCAGGGCCTACAAACACATGAAAAAATGCACACCATCCTTAATCATCAGAGAAATGCAAATCAAAACTACTTTGAGATATCATCTAACTCCAGTAAGATTAACCCACATCACAAAATCCCAAAACCAAAGATGCTGGCGTGGATGTGGAGAAAAGGAACACTTCCACACTGCTGGTGGGAATGTAAACTAATACGTTCCTTTTGGAAGGATGCTTTGAGAATACTTAGAGATCTAAAAACAGACCTCCCATTCAATCCTATAATTCCTTTACTAGGTATATACCCAGATGACCAAAAATCACATTATAACAAAGATATTTGTACCAGAATGTTTATTGCAGTACAATTCATAATTGCTAAGTCATGGAAGAAGCCCAAGTGCCCAATGAACCGCGAATGGATTAATAAATTGTGGTACATGTATACCATGGAATATTATGCAGCCTTAAAGAAAGATGGAGACTTTACCTCTTTCATGTTTACATGGATGGAGCTGGAACATATTCTTCTTAGCAAAGTATCTCAAGAATGGAACAAAAAGTATCCAATGTGCTCAGCCCTACTATGAAGCTAATTTATAGCTTTCATATGAAGGCTAAAACCCAACTATAGCACAAGAATACAGGGAAATGGGCAAGGGAGGGGAGGAGAGGGGTGAGGTTGGGGTGGAAGGAGGACAATTGGTGGGGCCACACCTATGGTGCATCTTAGAAGGGTACAGGCAAAACTTACTAAATGCAGAATACAAATGTCTTCATACAATAACTAAGAAAATGCCATGAAGCCTATGCTAAACAGTTTGATGAAAACATTTCAGATTGTATATGAAGCCAGCACATTGTACCCCTTGAATGCACTAATGTACGCAGCTATGGTTTAATAATAAAAAAAAATAAAACTTTGTGTGTCTCTGTGATAGCTTTCTTAAAATAAAGGCTTAAAGGTAGTTTT
>CAUYRH010039412.1:0-18933 GCA_963574655.1 Perodicticus potto
TCAACGGACTAAGGCGCCACCCACGTACACCTGAGCTGGCGGGTTCGAATCCAGCCCAGGCGCCAAAGAACAATGACGGCTGCAACCAAAAAATGGCCGGGCATTGTGGCGGGCGCCTGTAGTCCCAGCTACTTGGGAGGCAGAGGCAGGAGACTCTCTTGAGCCCAGGAATTGGAGGTTGCTGTGAGCTGTGATGTCACAGCACTCTATCCAAGGTGATAGCTTGAGGCTCTGTCTCAAAAAAAAAAAAAACAGAACACCATATTGGACGGGTGCAGTAGCTCACACCTATAATCCTAACACTTTGGGAGGCCAACGCAGGAGGATCACTTGAGGTCAAGAGTGCAAGACCAGCCTGACCAGGAATAGGACCTCTATCTACAAAAAAATAGAAAAAATTGGCTGGGGGCTGGGCAGGGTGGCTCACACCTGTAATCCTAACACTCTGGGAGGCCGAGGCAGGTGGATTACCTGAGCTCACAAGGTTCAAGACCAGCCTGAGCAAGTGCAAAACCCTGTCTCTAAAAAATAGCAGGGCATTGTGGCGGGTGCCTTTAGTCCCAGCTACTTGGGAGGCTGCGACAAGAGAATCGCTTAAGCCCAGGAGTTTGAGGTTGTTGTGAGCACTCTACCCAGAGTGACCAAGTGAGACTGTCTCAAAAAAAAAAAAAAAAAAATTAGCTGGGTGTGGTGGTGGGCAGCTGTAGACCTAGCTGGGGAGGGTAACTAACTTGGGAGGCTGAGGGCAAGAGGAGCCCACACATTCAAGGTTGCAGTGAGCTGTAATGATGCCATGTGCTTTAGCCCCAGTGACAGGGAAACACTGTATGAAAAAAAAAAGACCTGAAGACTATTGTACTAGAGTATTTACTTACTTGAATTAATATTCAGTAATCATCCTGCATATTTCCATGGAGAGCTAGGAAGGGTTTTTTCTTTCTTTGATTTTTTTGTGATGTAGGGAAAGGAAAGGGCAGAGGGTTTGAGCTGCTGTCTGAACCATGAGAAAATTGGCTCCACGGTTTTTTCTGCCGTCTCAGCTTTTTAAAACTAAGCTTTTTGTATTATTTTCAGATCATAGGTATATTGAACTGTTCCTGAATTCATGTCCAAAAGGCAAATAAAGAGTTCCAGGGGCTCCAGATGATAAATTAAGGTAAATTTAGGAAGTGTACAACTGTGGAGATTATTTTCAGTTGACCAATACAATTACCACCTAATTTGCAATTTGGTAGAAACTTCTCATTTTAATAAAGGTCAAACTAATCATGATCATTGAAGCATTAATATAAGGAATGCAGATTCTCCTGGGAAATAGAACTTACTAAGATTGTCTAGTACTTTTGAGCATTAGCCCAAATTATGATATTTATGCATAATTCCTAATGTTGAACATGCATGTGTCTAAAAATTTTATAGCTGCCTTTAGTAGCTGTGAATTGTAGTACACTAAAAATGTGCCTTACCTTAGCTTTTCTTCTAAAGTTTGAACGTAATTTCCTAAGTTCTGAGACATCGAAGACTTGAAACTAGAGTCATCCATATATGAGTGCCACTGTTTCCTTTCCCTAAAATGAAGTCTTTCCATTTTAATGCTTTTGCCCTCATTTTTCCCCAGCGTTGTGCAGATGATTCAATTCCTCACTAACCCCAGTCCCAGTAGACCCTGCTTTATTCCTATACAAGCCGTTCTATTGTAACCGCGTTTTCTGCATGTAATGGTGCGTTTTCTTCAGTCACTTAACTGTAACAGTTTCTTAAACACATGTAGTACTCTACATGAATTATTGTAGGTGGTATAGGCCATTTTTGGATATGAAAGTCCCACAATCCTGTGATGTTAAAACATTTATATTAGCTAAAATCTATGTCAAATATATTTTGTGCTCAATTCTGAAAGTCTGTCTTCATACCTGATTTTCCTCAACCCTAATTTATTTGTCAAATACCTTGTACTGTATCAGAAAGAAAAATGAATTTGTGATTTTAAATGGTATGTGAACATGTGTTTTTCTTATTTTTGAGTAAATGTGCAATGCTTCTTTTTATTTTCAGGTTGAAGCAGGAGGCGTTTCATTTGCACATTTTCCTCGGACATGTGATGTGATGCTCCAGGTTTCTTTCAGCAGCAACTGTTAGAGAAAGGGTTTTGGTGTTTGGGGTTAATTGCTTTTAAGAAAAATTTCACAGTGGACTATTTAGAGAGAGGAGATACTCAGTTTGGGATTAGGAAATAAATTACAAATTAAAGCTTTTGTTTAAATTGTGTATCATCTGATTTAAAAATCTGATCTTAACGAGTATTTCATATGATTAAACAGTTTGTTTTCTTTGAGGAAATGTTACCCATTGTAAAACTACACATTTTTATTCTGTACTACTATTAATCCCATTTAAAAAATAATGTTAAAGTTCTTGTTTTTTGCTTATTTGTTGAGAGCTCTGATGTAAAACTTCTCATGGAGTAAAATAATGATTTATTAACCAAACATTCACCAAAGCAAAGATTTCAGACCTTTGAACTGGTATGGTTTTCCAGAATAGTTTCCGTTTTTGCTGTATTTGATTACTTAGATAGGGGTAGGAATTTAAAAAACTGCAAGTCAAAACACAGATACCACAGGTTAGCGTCAGCGACAGTTTGGCAGTTTTTTGTCTTTAGAAATATTCTGCCTTTCTAAGCCTTGTGCTAAGGGCATTTAACATTGGTGCCTATGTCCTGCGGGGGTTCTAGTCTTAAAAGTTTCTGACCTGCCGCCGCCTCCCTTTCGTTGGTTTTGGGTAAACCTGAAGGGTGTTTGTTATCTTCAAAACTGTGAAGTGACTTGTTGGAATAGTCCAGACTGGTAAGATCCTTCATGGCTTCACTTGAATTTTAAACCAGCTCTAGATGGGAAAAAAATCTAAGTCTCCTCATCTGCTTTTTTAATGGAGTAGCACATCCCATATTTTAGAGTAAGTAGGGGTGCCTTGCTTAAATAAAAATAGCATTTAATGTGTGATTGTTTGGAGGTTTTATGGATAAAGCTGTACTCTGTCACTCTGTGGCAGTGCTTTCTGCTTTAATATTAAACAGCTTGTTATTTAAATATTGGACAAAATGGCCGGCATCAAAATGTAGTCATTAATAAACTGACTTTCTGTTCACCTGTGTAGGAGAATCAACGTCCTGTATACTTCCTTTGCCTTGTCCTGTTCTCAGGTTGACAGCTGCTATCAAGAGATGCAGTTCTAGTTCTCAGAATGGAATTTGCCCATATTTCTTAGAAGTATTTGGAAGAGAGTCTCTTCTCTCGATACCATCTCTCGTTTAAACTGTCTTTGATTACCAGCTAAGACACAAAATTACTGTACTGTAAGCAATGAATAAATGAAGGCTTGTTTCGGGCTGTAGATTACCCAGGAGTATTTATTATAGAAGAAGAAATGGCTAATTTTTGGTTGTGGTTTTTATTTTTAATCATCCTATAAAGATGACCTAAACAGTGTACCCTCTTCAGTGACACTGCTGAGATGGAAGTGTGTTTTACACGTGGTTGAATGCCCGAGCCCTGAGCTGCACCATCTGTTAGCATGTGCTCTTTTCCCTTCTCCCTTTAGCAGATGGTATCTAGTTTGTTGCAGAAAAGATCACAGGGTTTGTTGGGATCAGATTTAGGAATTAATTCATTTGCACATCTATGGAAAAAGAGCAAAAGCATTAAATGCTGTGTAATGGTTAGTGATCCTGAAGGGAGGTATCTTTTGTCACAGTTGCAGGTGAGTTCTCCGCTGTTGAGAGGTCATCTTACAGATCGGGCACTCTCTCCCCTTGGGTTCTTGTTCACTATATAGGTTGCTACATGAGTGATTGCTGATAAAACTGCTGGGAGAGAGAAGCACATGGGGGAATAGCAGTAGTCGTTTACTTCTATCTAAGCAAAAGACAGATCTGTTTTCCCCAAATTTTATGGAACTGGGTCAGTTTGCTGCTGATAGAGCCAATGACAGTGAATTTCCCTCTTCTGTTTGGGTTCTTTATGTTTGTATGCTCTCCTTTGTGGTAAAGCCATTACAAAAAACAGTGGGGCGGGGCATATGAGCAGGGTGCCCATGTCTTGATTTGGCTAGCTACTTCTCAAGGAGTTGGGAGGGAGAACTCTGACGAGCCGTGTGAATACCCAGGGGAACACTGCTGGAGATGGCAATCTGATGTCACTACTCGCTGATGCCGGAGAAGAAAGCAGAGCTGGAGTGTTTGTCCCTATATGCCTGGGGGACGGAAGCTTCTGCCATGTGAGGAGGGAGACACAAGTCTGCCCTCGGCGGCATGATGGGAAGGAAGAAGCATAAGGAAGCCACCTCCATGCAAGTGACGTGTGCAGTGACCCAGCTTATTAATCAACCTGTCCCCGTAGCAATCCTCTACCCTAACACTCCCTATTAGATTCTCATTTGGATGTTTTTTCCCTAGGTTATATCCTGTTTGTTTTATAATTCAGAACACTTCATTATTCTGAGAATTTCCCCTAAATTCTATGAAGGCGTTCACATTAAATTGAGAGGACCTGTAACAGAGTAGAATGGTGTATCTCACAGCAAAGGCAGATCTAAGTTCAGGGGCTTGGGCAAAAGCAAATTTCCCCCCAAGCAGAGGCGGTTGGTTTGCTTGAGGTCACAAGATCGAGACCAGCCTGAGCAAAAGTGAGACCATCCCCAACTCTTAAAAAAAAGGTGGGGGGTGGCACCTGTGGCTCAAAGGAGTAAGGTGCTGGCCCCATATGCCAGAGGTGGTGGGTTCAAACCCAGTCCTGGCCTAAATAAATAAGAAAATAAATAAAAGCCAGGTTATCAGGGACAAGAAAGGCTGTCTCAAATTTTGACATTTGACACACAAATGTCAAAAAAAAGTACAGAATTATGTCAACAGTGTAACTGTGATAAAGAAATATAAAACAGGGCGGCGTCTGTGGCTCAAAAGAGTAGGGTGCTGGCCCCCATATACCGGAGGTGGTGGGTTCAAACCCAGCCCTGGCCAAAAACTGCAAAAAAAAAAAGAAATATAAAACAAAACAGACTTAGGTAAATCTACTAAATATCACTTCTGGGTGGTAGAATTATAACTTTTTCTTTAATGTTCTGTGTTTTCCAAATTTTCCACAGCATGTGGATGGACTTCATTAGGGAAGTAAATCTTAGTGTATATCTGCCAGGTTAACATACATGTTTGATAAAGAATCTTGGAAAGTGAAAACAGATTGCTATTTTTATTTTTTCTTAAATGTGTCAATTTGTTGTACTCCAAAAGTAATACATATTTAAGAGCTTATTGTGAAAACTAAAACATAAAAAATACATTCCCCCCATCCCCAAAATTAGCAGATTAGAAAATAATTTCTGAAGTCTGTAGGAAGGGAATAAAGCTGATAAAACCTTTTTGTGCAGGATATTGGTGAACATGTTTTTTTTTTTTTTTTTTCTTTTTGAGACAGATCCTCAAGCTGTCACCCTGGACAGAGTGCCATGACATCACAGCAACCTCCAATTCCTGGGCTTAAGCGAGTCTCCTGCCTCTGCCTCCCAAGTAGCTGGGACTACAGGCGCCCGCTACAACGCCCGGCCATTTTTTGGTTGCAGCCGTCATTGTTGTTTGGCGGGCCGGGCTGGATTCGAACCCGCCAGCTCAGGCGTACATGGCTGGCGCCTTAGCCCGTTGAGCCACAGGCGCCGAGCCGGTGAACATGTTTTCAACTCTTTTGGGTAAATACCAAGGAGCACAATTGCTGGTAAGAATAGATTATATGGGGCCGGTGCCCTACCCACTAAGCCACAGGCACTGCCCTAAATTGTTTTTATATCTTATTTTTTGAAGGAAATAAACTTCAAGAGATACAAAAGGTATTACGTGAGCATGCTCCTTCCTGTCCTTATGCCTCAGTTCCTGAGATCTTAGGTAAATGTTGTTGCCCTTATGGCCCTGGTCTCAATCGCAACAGGAAGGAACCAGGCGAGACTCGGATTAGAAGTACAAGCTTGTAGGAGGCGGGCTAACCTTGATTGCAGGGTAGCCCTGAGCAACCTCCACAGTAGCCTTTTATTGACACAGCACAAGACAGGTGAGGGGAGTATTAGACTACGACTATGTGCCCGAGGCTGGCCATGGGCTTGGGTTCTCTCTCCACAAGGAGCACCTGCGGACGAATTGGCCGAGGGCCCGCCCCCCAGCTGCAAATCATCTTGCTAGAGGTCGTGTGGCTCTAGGCGTCCTCTACCAAATGTGCCATCAGTTTCTAAACTTCGTGTATATAAACAATTATTAACATACATTTTAATTTCTTTTAAAAATGTTATACTACACATATTGCTCTGTATTTTGTTTTTTCCACTTGAACATCCAAAAGATCATTTTATTAGTATGTCAGCATATAAAACCTTTCCTTTTTTTTTTTGTTTTTCGAGAAAAGTCTCACTTTGTTGCTCCTGGTAGAGTGCTGTGGCATCACAGCACACAGCAACCTCAGACTCTTGAGCTCAAGTTGAGGTTGAGCTTCTCTTACCTCCACCTGCCAAGTAGCTGGGTCCAAAGGTGCCCGCCATGACACCCAGCTATTTTTATGTATTTATTTATTTTTTGAGACAGTCTTAAGCTGTCACCCTGGGTAGAGTGCTATGCTGTCATAGCTCACAGCAACCTCAAACTCTTGGGCTCAAGCGATTCTCTTGCCTGTTTTTCTATTCTTAGTAGAGATGAGGCCTTGATTTTTGCTAGGGCTGGTCTCAAACTGGTGAGCTCAAGCAATCCACCTGCCTCAGCCTCCCAGAGTGCTAGGATTACAGGCATGAGCCACCTTGCCTGGTCTCATTCTTTCTTAATGATTGTATAGAGTGGATGTACCAACTGCCCCTTATAGATGTACATGTAAACTGCTATCAATCTTGCCATTATGATGAAATGAATTACCTTGTATACACTTAGGGCATTTTACACATATGTATATAAATGTGTCTGTAGGATAAATGGGAAGATTATGTGCACTTGTAATTTCTAGCTAAAGTTAAATTTACATTTAAAATTATTTCAGGTGGCTGTAATCCTAGCACTCTGGGCGGCCAAGGAGGGTGGATTGCCTGACCTCACAGGTTGGAGACCGGCCTGAGCCAGAGCGAGACCTCTAGCCGCGTGTTGTGGTGGGCACCTGTAGTCCCAGCTACTTGGGAGGCTGAGGCAAGAGAATCACTTGAGCCCAAGAGTTTGAGGTTGCGGTGAGCTATGAGGCCATGGCACCCTGACCAGGGGCAACAAAGTAAGAGACTCTTGTCTCAACAAAAAAAAAAAAAAGGTTATTTCATAATTTTGCACAAACAATGCAAATGCCATTTCTCAGTAGCCTCATCAACACATGGCAATAGCGATCTTTTTTTTTCTTTTGACTTTTGCCCCTTTTACCTTTTTTTTTTTTTAAATACAGTGCAGATAAAACCCTGGATGTAAAAGCCCCAAAATGACCCTCAATAAGCAAACTATCATCTCACATAACAAAAACACACTAAAGACACTCGAGTTGCCCTCTCCCCCCGCACCCCCTTCCCGGGACTGTGCGGGGAGGGAAGGTGCGGAGAACCTCCGTCACGACCTGAGCACGTACCTCGCAGTGGGGCGGCCCCGTGACTTTCATGCTCAATTTCCTTAGCAACTGAGGAAACGCCTGTTTTAGAAACTAAGCCCCTCACCTGGAGCCCTCAAGAGGTGCCAAGTTCTGAGAGTCCAGCAGGGACCATGTCCGGAGAGTGTAACATGCTCGCGCCACAACCGCCCCGCCCGAGAGTTCTCACGTGTTAAATCTAAAGATTCAGCAGCAGCAGTGGCTCAGTCTGTAGTCCCAGCACCGTGGGAGGCCGAGGCAGGGGATCCCTGAAGTCCGGAGCTGCAGGCCAGCCGGGACAGCAGAGTCAGACCCCATCTCTAGTAAAAACAGAAAAACCAGCCGGGCGTATGGCCGGCGCCTGCAGTCCCAGCTACTAGGGAGGCTGAGGCAAGAGTTGGAGGTTGCTGTGAGCTAAGACGTCATGACACTCTACCGAAGGCGACGGAGTGAGACCAGTGCTGACCCTGCCCTCCTTCAGTGCACGTGGGCCCTGTCTCCCCAGAGCTGCGGGGACGTACAGACCAGCGTCTGTCCCTCCAGAGCTGCGGGGACGTGCGGACCAGCGTCTGTCCCCTTAAAGCTGCGGGGACGTGCCAACTGGGGTCTCTGCACAGAACCCAAAGCCACACCTGATTCGCAGTAACCGAAAGCTGCCAAACCACCGAATCTCAGGCTCCGTTAATCGGCTGAACGGGTCACGGTCAACTATATGTATTTCAACAAAGCCGCTAAAAACAGAAGGCGGCAGAGACTGAAGTCAGATCCGTGTGGAAATACGCCGGAGAGCGCGCCCCCACCCCGCACCCTTTCCCGCTCCCGCTGCTCTGAAGCCCCCGCCGGGCGGGGGCGGGGCCCCTCCCCTCCCCCTCCCCCTCCCCTCCCCCTCCCCACCCGACCTCCCAGCGGCCGGGCGTGTTTCTCGCAGACTCGGCGCCTCCGGGGCCGACGTGTTCCGAGGCTCCCGAGCGCCGGGCGCCCATACCTCGTGCTGTCAGTCCGGCGCGCGACTCCCGCCGACGCCCTGGGGACTAAGTGGAGTCGAGCATCCACTCGGACCAGGTGGCCTTGAGAGGCTCGGGTTCTACGCAGCTTCCCGCCCGCGCCCAGCAGCCCCCGCGGCCGGGGGCGAAGGTCTAGGAGCGCCGCCTGCGAGTCCTGCGGGAGGGGCGGACGGGGCCGCAGGCGGAGCCGCCAGCAGGTGCAGCGGCAACGGCAGCCCCGCCTCGCCCCGCCCACCGCACCCCCACAGCCCTGCCAGCCTCTCCCCTGCTACCCCGCGGAGACCCTGCCTTCGGCCTCCCTTGCTCTAGAGTGACAATCTGACTAGTTAAAAAGTAAAACACAACTCTGGAAGGCTGAGGAGGGTGGATCGCCTGAGCTCACAGGTTGGAGATCAACCTAAACCAGAGCGAGACTGAGTCTCTAAAAATAGCCGGGCGTTGTGACGGGCGCCTGCAGTCCCAGCTACTCGGGAGGCCGAGGCTAGAGAATCGCTTAAGCCCAAGAGTCTGAGGTTGCTGTGAGCGGTGACGCTACCGCACTCTACCAAGGGCGATAAAGTGAGATTCTGTCTCAAAAGAAGAAAAAAAGAAAAGGTATTCTCTTGCGAGGTGGCCTTTTTCACGTTTAAGAGTATCTGCATTCCTTTTCTATGGGCTGTCTTCATATCCTCTTCCCACTATCCTTTTTCTTAAAAATAAAACCCCAAACTTTACTATGGAAAGTTTTAAACATACAAAAATAGAACAGTGTAATAAACCTCCCCACATAACCGTCAATTACCTGTTTTGTTTTGTTTTTTGGCCGGGGCACCCTACTCCTTTGAGCCATGGGCGCTGCCCTTTTTATTTTTTTTATACAGTCTCACTCTGTCCCCTGAGTAGAGTGCTTTGGGATCATAGCTCACAGCAACCTCAAACTCCTGGGCTCAAGGGATCCTCCCTCAGCTTCCGAAGTAGCTGGGAATCCAGGCGCCAGCCACCATGCCTGGCTAGTTTTTCTATTTCCAGTAGAGACGGAGTCTCGTTCTTGCTCAGGCTGTTCTCCAACTCCTGAGCTCAAGGGATCCACCTGCTTCAACCTCCCAGAGCGCTGGGATTAAGGCCTTCTATCCACTTTAATTAATTTCATTAATTTTAATGCAAATCCTAAACAGCAACATTTCATATGTAAATATTACAGTATGCCTCCCTTTAACTAAGGACTTAAAAAAAATCATTCCTAAAAACATTAATTTCTTGCCATCAAGTATCTAATGATCTGAAATGTCACTTGAAAAAAATTATTTGAATCAGCATCTGAACAGCCCACACAATGCAACTGAATACTAAGCTTATTCCCCCGCCCCGCCCCGCAACATCTTTTGTATTTTTTTAATTAAGAATTGGAGAGGGGGCGTGTAGCTCACACCTGTAATCTCAGCACTCTGGGAGACCCAGGCAGGATGCCTGGGATTAGTTGGATGGAGACCAGCCTGAGCAATAGCAAGACCTCATCTTTACTAAAAATGCCACTGAACTCTAGCTGGAGCAACAGAGGGAGACCTGGTCTCAGATAAAGAGCCGAATTCTCCACATGCCCATACCCACCACTTAGATTTTACATGTATTAAAACATTTTGCCAGGCTTTTTCACACATCTGTGCGTCCCTTCAATTTTACCTTGTCTTTATGCATGCCGAAGTTGTGGACATATATATTCGACGCCTAGGCTTTTCAGCATACTTGTCCCTAGTAATTTTTTTTTTTTTTTTTGAGGGAAACCTTACAGCAGGGTGAACAAATGTTAAGTGTGCCCCTTGGTGAGTTCTGATGTGCTGCTGTGCAACCCACCCCTAGCAAGCAATGGAGCTTTTCCATTGGCGTGTTAGGCAAATGCTGTTAAGATTTTGTTCACTATAGATTAATTTTATCCTAACTGCTGTTGGGATTTTGTTCACCACAGATTAATTTTATCCTAACTGCTGTTGGGATTTTGCTCACCACAGATTAATTTTATCCTAACTGCTGTTGGGATTTTGTTCACCACAGATTAATTTTCCTAATATACAACTTCACATAAACGGAATCATACAGCATGCATTCCCATGTTTCTTTCCGTCAGCACATTTTGATACTCATTCGTGTATTTCAGCTTTGTTCCCTTTATTGCTGAGTGGTGCTTCATTGTCACAATTTACCTTTCACCAGTTAGGTGAACAACTGATGAAAGATGTTTTTTTTCTAGTTTTTGGCTATTTTGAATAAAATTAGGGGGGCAGGGGTCCTGCTTGGTTCCCTAAACCCAGTTGACCTAGTTTACTGCTGAAAGTTCAACTGAGGCACAGTGGGAATCAAGAGCAAAACTAACCCAGTACAAGTTTCAATATAATAGAAATTTAAGAACAAACAGAAAGCTTAGAGGACTTCCAGAGTTGCAAGTGGGTCCCTCTCATGAAGCAGCAGAAGTGAGACAGAGTCACCAAGTCCGGGCAGAGGTACACTTTCTTTCTCTCGGTCAACCAGTGGCAACTTTCATTGGCCTCTGTGCCCCTAGGCATCATTGCTTTTTTCTACTCATTATTGTCTCTATTGCTTATTGGTTACCTAGGTTACCTCACACCCACATCTTTCCCCATTTTGGGCAGAGTTGTTGAGTGGAGAATGTTGCTTGGGCCTCCTGACTTCCCAGTTCAGCAGGCCAGGCTTCCTTCCCTTGAAGTCCCTTTTTTGCAACTAATTTATTTTGGGTAAGTACTTATAAGTGAAATATCTTAAGTTGTAATACATGTTTTAAATTTTATTAGACACTGGCAGACCTTTTTAATTTTTTATTTTTTGAGACAGAGCCTCAAGCTGTCACCCTGGATAGAGTGCCATGGCATCACAGCTCACAGCAACCTCCAGTTCCTGGGCTCAAGCGAGTCTCCTGCCTCTGCCTCCCAAGTAGCTGGGACGACAGGTGCCCACCACAACGCCCGGCCATTTTTTGGTTGCAGCCGTCATTGTTTGGCAGGTCCGGGCTGGATTCGAACCTGCCAGCTCAGGTGTACGTGGCTGGCGCCTTAGCCACTTGAGCCTCAGGTGCCCCCTTGCCTCAGTTTTACTTTCTTTTTTTTTTGTTGAGACAGAGCCTCAAGCTGTCACCCTTGGTAGAGTGCCGTGGCATCACAGCTCATAGCAACCTCCAATTCCTGGACTCAAGCAAGTCTCTTGCCTCCGCCTCCCAAGTAGCTGGGACTACAGGTGCCCGCCACAACGCCTGGCCATTTTTTTTTGGTTGTAGCCATCGTTGTTTGGCGGACCCAAGCTGGATTTGAACCCGCCAGCTCAGGTGTATGTGGCTGGCGCCTTAGCCTGTTGAGCCACAGGCGCCGAGCCGGCAGACTTTTTTCAAAATGGTCGTCCTAATTTAAATTCCCACAGAATTCCAGGGGGGCCACATCCTTACTATTTGGCGGTCTTTATAATTCTAGGTGTTTGGTGCTTTAGTCTGTAATTGTGTAGTGGTATCTTGGCTTTAAGTTCCCTGGCAATTGATACTGAGTACTTTTTCATAAGCTTATGGCCAAATATCTTCTTTATGAAGCTGAAGTGCCTGTTTCTTATTTATCTCAACTGGTTTTGCTAGCCATTCATTTTCTTATCTGATGAAGAAATAAGATTAATTTCCAGTTCCATAATCTGAATTTTGCTGATTGCCTCTGTGATGTTATTGGCCACTTTTCCATTGGGTTTGGTCTTTTAACTAATTGGCAGGAGCCCTTTATTCTTGTGAGCTTTAAATACCTTTCTTCCCACTTTGTACTGTTTGTTCATCATGGCAGAAATTTTAATGTGGCTGAATTCTTCAATCTGTTATGTTTTCTGGGTTTTGTGTCAGGACACTTTAGTGAACTGACACTGAAAGCACTGTGATAAAGCATGCAGGGTATGACCAAGGTGAACTCTAGAACATACATGGACTCATAGGAATTATCATGAATCTGGAGGTAACCGGTTAATATCAGTATATTAACAATTAGTTAAGTCTACAAACATATCTTCTTTTAACTTGGCATGGCAACATTTTGTAGTTTTCATTCTATGTATCTTTCACCTCTTTAAGCACATTCGAAGTATTTCATTCTTCTTGTTGGTATTGTGAATGATGGAAAGCGGTTTTTTTGTTGTTTATTTTTTTTTAATTGAGATAAGAGTCTCATTTGTCACCGAGTAGAGTGCTGTGGCGTCATAGCTCATAGCAACCTCAAACTCTTGGGCTCAAGTGATCCTCTTGCCTCAGTTTTCCTAGCAGCTGGGATTACAGGTGCCTGTCATAATGCCGGGCTTTTTGTTTGTTTAGCAGGCCCAGGCCAGGATCAAACCCACTAGCCCCGGAGCATGTGGCTGGTGCTTTAATTACTGAGCTACAGGTGCCCAGCCTGGAAAGCAGTTTTTAAAAGCACATTAAGTCAAGGCACATGGTTCTGTTTTTGTGGGAGGCTGTACTAACTACAGATCTTGGGCTTTGTTAAAAATAAAATTTAGGGCAGCCCCTGTGGCTCATCAAGTAGGGCGCCGGCCCCATATACCGAAGGTGGCGGGTTCAAACCCAGTCTCGGCAGAACTGCAGAAACAGAAAAATAGCCGGGCGTTGTGGCAGGTGCCTGTAATCCCAGCTACTTGGGAGGCTGAGACAAGAGAATCGCCTAAGCCCAGGAGTTGGAGGTTGCTGTGAGCTGTGTGACACCACAGCACTCTACCGAGGACGATAAAGTGAGACTCTTATCTCTACAAAAAGGAAAAAAAAAAATTTAGCTATTTAGCCCAATAGCTACGTGCAATCTGAGTAGAATCTCCAGTGACTGCAAGCTCACTGTTCCTTACACTCCACATTAGGAAGCTGCCTGTTGTAGATCTAACTCAAAACTAATTATAAAGTCACTTTTGCTTCTCTTCTTCCTTTGATGGAGAAAAAAAAGAAAAACAAAAAAAGTTTGCTAATTTAGGAATTCTCATTTTATCCATTTTTGTTCCCTATGTTTTGTGTGCCACCTAAAACAGCACCTGTTCCTCTAGGATAAAAAATAAGGAAAATGAAGACTCCAAAAAAATATTTAAGGAAAGAAAGGACAACCAACAAATTAGGCCAGAATTATTAGATTTAATTTTTTCTTTGCATTCTTAAACTTCAGCTTCACCAAGTAACAACCCAAACTTCTGGAATAACAACTGTTTCCCAGGCTGTAAACCTCTTCAGGAGACAGAATTTGTCAAATAATATCGTTACAGATTATTTCAACCCAAATTCTAAACTAGTCATAGAATCAAACAATCCGGACATAAGTAACATAATCAAAATAGTATATGCCATTTCCTTCCTTCCCTAGTGAATGAACTTCCTCTTTTCCCCCAAAGAGTCTGTTACCAACACATGTTTGAGTACGGTCAGCTCCCCACATCCACCAGTTCCACGTCCACAGACTCAACCAACTGCTGATCACAGTTCCAGAAAAGCAAAGCTTGAAATCGCTGAGTACCAAGCACTACGTTGAAGTCACACGAAGGAGGTGCTGTGCAGGCAGTGTCCTGGGCGTTACACGTAACCTAGAGAGAACTGGAGGACACGGGAGATGTGCAGGCCACACGCAGACACTGCACTGTGCTGTGTCAGGGACTGGAGCACTCGTGGACTCTGATTCTGTGGGAGGTCCCCGCACCAATGCCCAGAGATAACGAGGGCGGCTCTGCTGCCCTCTCCAAAAAGCTTGTCTACCAGCTCTGATTCTGGGCTCACAATAAGGAATCTCTTATTCAAGAAATAATTTAATACACTATTGTATCTGTTGGAAAAGAAAAAAAATAACTTAATATTCTGAGGTAATTGTTCTCAGTCACCAACACATTAAACTTGTTTTAATCTATACTTTTGCTTTAATCAATACTTGGTATTTGCAAAAGCCAAACCCTATATACAAAACAATTTCCTTTACGATTTGGGAAGGGGGAGAAATCAGGGAAGAGGGGTGGTTTGTTGCATGGTAGGAGATACTGAAAAGGGCAGATAGTTACTTTTGAAGTCATTAAGTAAAAAAATCACCAACGTTCTTTCTTCTTCTGATAATGAGAACCCTTGTAGACCAAGAGCAGGATATTCTGGTCTTGAAATTTTAACATATTACAATATTGTTTTTAATACATTCAGAATTTATATTACTCTTTCTTTTTCCTGAGCGTGTGTTCACAGTTTGATAGAGATACTTTAAAAGAGGTAGTTAGCAGGGATAGAGAGGAAACATTGCTTGTATCTAACAGCACTCAGGAAAACACCTAACATCTGTTCTTTTGTCCTGTCTACCTTGAATCTGCAAATACAAGCAGGAGATGAACATCTTCCTTTTTATTCTTACCTGCTTGGACACCCTCCTATTACATCCACCCCCATACTATCATCCCTACTCATAAAAATGAAAAGCCCTTCCAGAGATACGCTATAAAATAAAACGTCCAAAGTGGGGTTGTTTAGAAGAGAAAGGCTCAAGTAACTTTTATTCATAGTCATTACGGAAAATGAGCAAAATTTCCGGCGCCCCTCAACTGCCTTTTCTCCAGGACCTGGTCGGTTACTGCCATCATTCCCATCTGTCCTAGTTGACTCCCAGGCCTGGGCTCTTGGGACCCTGACAGCTGACACAGGCTGACAACCGCCTGCGTGAATGTTGCGGCGCAGGTGTCTGCCGCCATCTCATGATGGGCTGGTGGAATACTGCTTCATGAGATGCTTGTGACAGGGATTGCAAACCCGCTCTGGCTTGATGCTTGAAGGAAGAGGCAGTTCGTGTGTGGAGCAGGCATCACAGAAGGTCCCCGTGCAGTTCCGACACACGTGCTACGGGGAGAAGGGCAGGTCAGGGGTGCAAGTGCAGGAAAGGGCGGTGCCCGCTGCCGGTGAAGCTCAGCACGCAACTCCAAAGGACAACACAGACATTACTCATCTCTGGAATGAGTAATTCCCGCTTCTGCTCCCTCTAATTCTCACTTCTGGGTGGGCTAATCCTAAAGTTAGTTGCCTCCCCTGCCTGAGGGTGCAGTGGAGGGGAGACTTACTCAAAAGCGGAGAATTTTCCTCTGACACGCTGAAGTTACTTTCGTGGCCAGAATTTCATTAGCAGCTTCTTCCATTTTGGAACATGTTTTTATAAACAGCTTCTAACTCTGTAAGGGTGGTTCATCGGGCATCCGATTTTGTGAATTTAAGACTCGGTCTATTATAATCTCACTTGTTCAAGTTCACCTGAGCACACCGGCAGTGCGCTGGCCGCAGCCTCCCAGCACCGGGTTTGGACCCACCGCACGCGGCACTACAGGCTGCACGGCACGTTCCCCGAGAGAAGACCCAGGAGCAGCCCCGCGAGGGTGTAAGGCGGGGACCTGGAGGGCCCACGGGAAAACAGGTGGTCTTCTGGACAGAGCCCTTTCCCTCTGCTCTGAGCAGGTGCAGGGCCAGGAGGAGTGCCCTAACTTTGGGAAACGCTCACATCTCTTGACCCCATTGTTCTTAATCTATAAAGCAACAACTACAAAGAACACAAGCATCAGAATGACAGAGACTTGAGTCGCCTCTGGCACTACTATTCCTCCAGCACACATTAACAGCACTTTCTACACAGCAGAACTCCACGCATGTCTAATTGGTTTACTCACACTACTCATTTAACTGGTCTACATAGTCATTTATGTTTATTTTAATGGGATTCATGATATGTTCTGTCAAACACAGACATCGACCCGCCCCACCCCCCGACTAAGAACCTGCTCCCTTCCCACAAGTCACCTTTGACAGGCTGCCGTCATCCTGGCACAGCTGACACACCGGGGAGTCTTCAGAGAGCCGTGGCTGGTCCTGAACCACAGTGAGCCAGTTAGTGTCCCTTAGTGCCAGAAATGCAAATACTTTCCAAATACAAATTTCCCAGCAACAAAATTAATACAACCACAATACAGACTATCTGGAAACTAAAGAAACAAATTACATACAGTTCTACCACTTTAATACAACACTGATAGCTAATCATTAACTTTCTACCCTAATTTGTACAAATAATGTGTGATTTTATTTCTAAATATAAAATTTAAGCATGTAAAAATGTGAAGTAAAAAGTTTTATAAACTGTCCCATCCTAGCTGGGCAAGGTGGCTCACTCCTATAATCCCAGAACTTTGGGAGGCTAGGATGGGTGGACTGCTTGAGGTCTGGAGTTCAAGGCCAAGCCTGGGCAACATAGCAAGACCCCATTTCTCTCTTTTTTTCTGGAACAGAGTCTGTGTCACCCTCAGTAGAGTGCTGTGGTGTCACAGCTCACAGCAACCTCAAACTCTTGGGTTTAAGTGATTCTCTTGCCTCAGCCTCTCAAGTAGCTGGGATTACAGGCACCCGCCACAAGGCCCAGCTATTCTCTCTTTGTTTTTTGAGACAGAGTCTCACTCTGTCACCCTGGGTAGAGTGCTCTGGCATCAGCCTAGTTCACAGCAACCTCAAACTCCTGGATTCAAGTGATCTTCCTGCCTCAGCCTCCTGAGTAGCTGGGACTATAGGCATCTGCCACAATGCTTGGCTAATTTTTTCTATTTTCAGCAGAGATGGAGAATTGCTCAGGCTGGTCTTGAACTTCTGAGCTCAAGGGATCCTCCCGCTTCAGCCTCCCAGAGTGCTGGGATCACAGGTGTAAGCCACCACACCCAGCCCTATGTAAGCTTATTTCTAAGTGATCAAAACGTTTCTTCCTCTATTTTGTGTAAGGGAAAACCAGAAGAAAGAGAGGGGCAGTGAGCTCTCTTAGGTTTCCTAGTATGTCAGAGATAATTTCAAGTAAGTGAGAGCTGCTGTTTACTTAGCAAACTGCTCCAAGCTGGGCTACCTCCTATGAGAGCTTCAGCAATAGTTTGTTGGGGTTAAGGAAGCAAAGAGGATGAGCTCATCTATCTGTCTTCCTCCCACGTCACGTTGCTACTGGCTAGGCATGGTACATCCAACTTCATAGTTTATGTGAGATGTTGTAAAACAGGAGGCTCTGTTACCTGTTCATGTGTAGGCTGAGGCTGTAGCCTGCAATGGAGAATTAAAAATAGTAAAAAATAGCAAGTTAGTATATTTCTATTTATATCATCTCAATAGAAACCTCAGAAGACAAATATTTTGTCAAACAAATAATACTGTAATTCTTTTCTTTTCTTTTTTTTTTTTTGAGACAGAGCCTCAAGCTGTCACCCTGGGGAGAGTGGCATCCAGTGCTATGGCATCACAGCTCACAGCAACCTCCAACTCCTGGGCTCAAGCGATTCTCCTGCCTCTGCCTCCCAAGTAGCTGGGACTACAGGCACCTGCCACAACACCCAGCTATTTTTTTGGTTGTAGTTGTCATTGTTTGGCAGGCCTGGGCTGGATTTGGGTGTATGTGGCTGGCACCTTAGCCGCTTGAGACACAGGCGCCGAGCCCGAAGAAGTTTTAGTAGTTAAAGCTGTAAGTAGAATCTGACTCTTGGACCTGACATTATGGTTCCCATTTAAGAAGTGATCTGAAGTAATATTTTACATTTCCTTTTTACTTTCAAGAAAATAGTTTATTTATGTTTTCCAATATGTAAAACTCCAATGGCCCAATGGCCATATATGTTTTAGCAACTTTTTTTCTATTTAATATTATGGAAATTTATCCATTATCATGTCATGTATTAGTTTCCTCTCCAAAAAAAACCCATGAGCTTTAGCAAACTAATCAAGGAAAGGGAATGGATGAGACTGTTGCACACAAACCCACTCAGGCTGAAATGTTTCTTTGTGAGACTGAGCTGAGTTAACCCTGACCTTCCCAACGCCAAGCAGTGTCTAAGTGAGAGAAGCAAAACCTACTCTTGGTTCTGGGGAGCAGGCAGCCCAGATTATAATGGCGCCTCCTCTCTTGGGTTAAATGGCACTGTGATTACTAGACATATACCATGGATGACCAGGTTTTCTTAAGTTCTTGGACCATAATCCCAGGAAGATTGGTATGTTTTGTGATTCTAGTGCAGGCCAGAACAGGCCTTAGAAGCTGCTATTGGCTCGGCGCCTGTGGCTCAACGGGCTAAGGCGCCAGCCACGTACACCTGAGCTGGCGGGTTCGAATCCAGCCCGGGCCCGCCAAACAACAATGACAGATGCAACCAAAAAATAGCCAGGCGTTGTGGCGGGCGCCTGTAGTCCCAGCTACTTGGGAGGCGGAGACAAGAGACTTGCTTGAGCCCAGGAATTGGAGGTTGCTGTGAGCTGTGATACCACAGCACTCTACCCAGGGTGACAGCTTGAGGCT